>CAUYRH010068481.1:0-20263 GCA_963574655.1 Perodicticus potto
GGACTGGTGTTTGTACCTTTTCCCCTAGAGTTTTGCCAACCTGTACTTTGCTACTGCCTGTGAAACTGGGGGCCTTCTTGATGTGGTGGGGTTATGTGGCTCTGACTTATCTTCAGCTGGTCTCTGTCTTACCCTAGAGAATCGGTTACTCTGTGTTGAAATCTGAGCTGTGAAGAAATGCCAGTAGTTAGTTCACCACGCCCCCACAACAATTCCACAACAATTGGAAAAGGAAAATCAAACCTTCCCACTACCACACACCCAGTGTACAACGTTGGAAAGTCCTTGGGTGATTGGCCCAGATGAAGAGGTCCCAATCAATTGTCCCAGCCAGTACCAACCTCAAATCAAAGAATTGAAACGTCTCTGGTGACTAGATAGCAGGAGTCTGCTGGCAGCTTTAGTATAACTCACTCCAGGATTCTGTGAGCTCAGGAGGGTCCCCCCAGCCAGTAAATTAGCCTGGAAAGGTTGATGCCTCCTTCCCCGTCTTGCCCCTCTGTCATACCCAGTCTCTGGTAACCCTGCAGGGCTGTGATCTAGTTCCCTCCAATTAGCAGATGCTCTAGAGGTTTGCACCTGCCTAGGTCACACGGGGCTCTGTGGCTCCTCGGTCAGTCCACCAGTTATGTCGGTGTTGGCAAGGGGGAGGTGAGGCCTGACAACCTGGGTACTTGATAGGGGCTAGGGCGATTCACTCAGTTCCAGTCCCGTCCCAGATTGATATAAAGTAGATGAAAAAGCTGATAGAACAGAACAAGTTGGCAGAATTTCTGCCCTGTGGAAGAGACGCTGGGCTGCTAATAGTCCTGACTCAGTCTGTGAGATTCAGCCCTTTGTCTCAGCTGTCATCCCCTGAGGGCCAGGCTTGGTGCCTCAGGGGACCACCTCTCCACTTCGGCCACCTCTTGGCTCACCTTCCTCTCACCGCTCCTGAGCTGAGAAAACAGCACAGACCGGCAACACCCCGTGCCCTGTCCAAACCCCTCGAGAAAGTGTCCAAGAATCTGGACTCCATGGGGGATAGATCTCCAGACCTCAGGGTGAGAGTGGAGGGGAGTGCCAGGAGTTCCAACTTGCAGGGAGAGAATATATATAGTTTTTATACAGTTTTATGCCTGTCAGGAGAGTGCTGCGGCACCCTAGTAGGGGAAGGAGGTCCGGTTTTTAGAGGGTCTCTCCCGTCGGGTAGAGTGGGAGGACATCTGAACTCTACTTGCTTGTTTGTATGGAGGTATGGCATATAGTGCAAGCCACTCGCATGGGGGAGGGGACTCCCATCTGCTTGGTGATGTGCTCTGTACCTTTTATTTGTATCCTTGGGGTCACAGGTCACTCCAGCAGGGTTGATGTGCGTTCTTTGACCTTCTCTTTTGGCTCAGTTCCAAACCATTGGCTTTCTTGCTAAATTTCTGTCCTTTAACTCTCCTTCTGGACAGGAGCGTCTGCAAAAAGCTGGCTACAGACTGCCATCTTGGCTCCTCCCTCATGTCAGTCAGTCTTAAACTAGTAAAAACCAGAGCTTTCCTCAGAAGCTGAATTTTAAACTGAGAGGTGTGATCTTGGGACTACTCCGTGGGCCTGCTTGGTCCTAGTGCTGGGGGTGCCAGTGACCAAGAGGTCCCATCTCACCATTGATCCCTGATGCAGTAGCCAGGTGACACAGAAGACATTTTGTTACAATATAGAGAGGCTCAGCATCATAGAAAACGTGGATAATGCTGTCCCTTAGGGAAGAAGTATCTGACTTCTCTGTGTTACCAGGTGATACAGGCTAATGCCAATCTCTGTGGTCACGAGAGTCGTGCCCCAGGGGCCTGGGAAGGGTTGAGGAGGGTATGGCAGCCAGGAGGTGGAGAGTTAGGCAAAGCTGGAGCTCGCAAAAGAAGTGTGGCTGTCTAGGGCCCATGATCTGTACAGTGGCTTTAATAGCAATGACATTAGGAAGCTATTGTGTCACTCTAGGAGGCTGGCAGCTTGGAGAGGAAAGGCTATGTGAGATTCCTTTGACTCTCCTGGGATAAGACCAGTCCCGAGCCACAGGAGCTTGATCTGAATCAGTGGTGCTGGGTGGTCCAAAAGGGCCCAGCAAGCAACAGTCACAGAAAGGAGGTCCTGCTGCACTGAGGTGGTCTGTGTAGGAGACGCAGAGTGAAAGGTGCCTGCAGGGGCAGAGGCCCAAAGAGGTGTATTTTGCATGAATAGAAAGGAATGGACGCAGGGAGCAAGGGCACCAGCACACATTATGGTTAGCAGGGGTGCAGATGTGTAGGTGGTCAACCCTATTGTTGCTATACCTGTGGTGAGAGGCTCATGGCATCCGGTACAAATACTCTAATGTGGTCGCCACTCCCTTGCCTGAGGCCTATGGGCACCAGTCTGCCAGCACCTGAGGAACATGGGTCTGTGAGCCTGGAGGTTGGAAGAAACAGGCATCCAGGCCCTGGGAGTGGGGCTGAAGCAGGTAGCTGACCCCTGACATATGGGGTCAGACTCAGTGGCTCTCAGCCAGGTTGAGTTTGAAAGCCAGAGCAGTGGCAACCTGGATGTGGGAACCTCATTTCCTCCATCGTGGACAACAGCCTGAGTGTATGACCCTTGAATGTGCTGTGCCATGAGTCACCTGCAGGGTAAAAGGGATCACATGGGGCCCATCCCTGCATTTTAAGTTCCTGTACTCACCGGCTCAGCCACATATGCCAGCCATGGGGTATGGCCAAGAATCTGTGAAAAGGAGACCCTGGGTACTGTTATGGATAGAGTAAAGATTGACACCAGATACAACTAGCTCACCAGCTGGTCTGGGGCCACTGGTCTCCTGTGCTATGCAAAACTTCTGTGGTACGGGGACCCACTTTCCTTCACTCCACTCTCCTCAGGGCCTCCCCCAAGTCACCAGAGGCTTTGTAGAAATGACCAAGAATCGTTCACTGGAGACTGTTACAATAGGGCCCAGGACTCCACAGTAGGGAGAGAGGTGGAGCCATGTCTTTTGCAGTAAGAGCAGGAGAGTGGAGCATGGGGAACATTTAGGGGTTGGCTGTTGTGATTAGCCCATCTGTGTGTGCTAATTTGTGTTATGGAAGTTTGGCCCCTGTATTTCCACAGCGACAGTTGCTTCCTCCTTGGAAAGTGATATTTGAAAGGGAAGTCTCTGCATCTGATCCATTCTTTATCTCATTATCCTCCCATGTGAGCTGCTTAACCAAGGAAGACAACTTCTAGGTCGTCAGTCAAACATGCAAAGCATGTACTTTTGAGTAATCAGTTTTAGGTCTTATTTGAGCCTGGGCAAGTGGTCCTGGTTGTTTGGACACCCTCACACATCTCCCCACCATGTCTGTCCATAGGGTTTTCATCTCTCATTGCCCCTCGTGGCTGCAGTAGCAGTAGCCAATGTGATGCCCTGGTGGGCCTTCATCGACTCAGAGTAGACACCCCTGTCCCATCCTGAACCTGTCCTTCATTATATTATATTAACGGATGCTGGTATAAGGATGAGCAAAACATGCAGCTCCCTCCCAGCGTAGGGAGACACGTGTTGCAGAAAGTAAGCAGTCACATGTATAGAATGCGAGGTGGGGCTCGGTGCCCATTGCATAATGGTTATGGCACCAGCCACATGCACCAAACCCATCCCAGGCCAGCTAAACATTGCAATGACAACTGCAATGAGAAAATAGCCAGATGTTGTGGTGGGTGCCTATAGTCCCAGCTACTTGGGAGGCTAAGGCAAGAGAATCGCTTAAGCCCAAGAGTTTGAGATTTCTGTGAGCTGTGACACCACAGCAGTCTACCAGGGTGACATAGTGGACTCTGTCTCAAAAAAAAAAAAAAGAATGTGAGTTGGGCTCATATTCTACCCTTAAAAATAAAGGGAAGAAGGGGATTGAGATTCTCAGGGACAAATTGTTGCAATTTACCCTTGAGAAATCCGGAAGGACCTAGGGGACAAACTAAAATTGCCATTGAGACCCAGGAGTTGGTGGAAAGAGCCAGGTGTCCTACTGGGTAAAGTGCAGACGGCCTTAGATCAGATCATCACAGCTCAAACACAGGAGCAAGAAGGCCCACGGAGACAGTTAGGGACAATGCAGGCGTCTGAAGGCCTTTGAGTTATTTCTTGAATTTGTTTGTTTGAATTAGTTCAAGGACCTCAGAACTTCATATCAGTGGCAGGTATAGGCACCAAAGAAGACACCCCAAATCTTGGTATGTGACCTTTACCTCTACACAAGGTGGAAAAGCCAGGACCATTTATTTGTCAGACATAAACCCACTCTGTCCCCACTGTGGTGTGTGGTGTGTTTCCACAATGGTGCAGGGTCTCAGTGGGGTGATACAACCCTTGAGCATCATCTTCCATTAGGCAGACCCTGTGTATGGGGCTAAGACCTGCTCAGAAGCAGCATGGAGTGAGCATGGAGAACACCTGCTCCCTCGTTCCCTTCTCCTGAGTCTGTGCATGTGTTTGTTAATATTGGTGGTCACAGAAGTGTTTGGGCCTTTCAGATCTTTTTTGTTGACAATAGTGAATAATTCTCCTCGGAACACTGTTTTTTCCTTAAACTGTAGTCACTCTTGCATTCCTTGGGGGCATCTACCAGTGGCCACCATGACAATAGCCATGAGTTGAAATGAGAGACAATTTTTCTAAACATAGACCCAGGTAAACGTGAGTGGTTTCTGATAGACGTCTCTCTGGGATCTGTGGACAGGTCTTTGGGCATTTGGAAGACACTTGGAGGAGGGTGCCAGAGTCAGGGAGTGTCAGGGAAGGAACAGAGAGGAGAGACAGTGGGAAGTCATGTCACATCCACCTGGATGTCTGATCGGGCCACAGTGATGCTGGGATCAGGCAGTGAGTGTGTTCTCTGGGAAGGGAAGAAGAACACAAGTTCAAAAGGGCACAAACACCAAGTGTGGCATAGGTGGCAGGGGAACTGTGGATGTCCTAGCACTTACTCTGTGATCTAATAGACCATTTTAGCTTCTGTGTTTTTTCAGACCTGATTTCCTTCCTGCGCTCAGCCATGTGCATGGTGTTTGGGTAATAGGTTCTCAGCACCTGCACCACCAACAGGGGCTGCAGGTGTCAGAGGAGTCTTTTTTCCTTATTACATGTCCCACATACACTTTTGAAGCTGCATTTTATAGGCAGAGTAATGATCTTCTCAGTTTTAAAGCAACTCAGAGAGGGCAAGTCCAATTGAGCAATAGTGTGTTTGCATTTTGTGCATATGCAGAGAAGCTTATGTGAAATTCAGACTTTGCTAGACAGGGCTGGATAACACTGATGAGGAGCATGTCCTAGTCTGGGACACCTATGCCTTTGTCTGCTTGTTATGTCTTCCTTAACAACCCATTCTAATCTAAATTAAACTTGTGTCAATGGATAGGCTACAGCCTCATGTTTTAAATGGCACATGTGTGATCTGGATCTATTCAGTATGATGACAATATTTTTGCAAGGAGGGTTGAGGTTTGTCTTTAAATATAAGGGTGCTTTATCTGTGTACACTGGATGCTGACAGTGATTGTGGGTGTCACACATGGGAGTTGTCTTTTGGAGGAAATCCAATTCCAGTGAGTTTCAGTGAAACTCAAGGGAAGTAGATGGCGATCCACAGCATCATTGAAGCTTTCATATCAATTTGTGTTGGAAGCCACTGTTCATCCCTGATATTTATGTTGTGACCCCTATGGCCCCAGTCTCGGTCACCACAGGAAGGAACCAGGAGTGACACGGATTAGAAGCACAAGCTTGTGGGAGGTGGCTAACCTTAAGTGCAAGGTAGCCTCAAGCCCCCTCTGTAATGGCTATTTATTAAGGTTATACACAACAGGTGTGGAGAGTTAAGGTAATTACATAGGAGGACTGCGTACATAAGTATTGCCACATGCTCTCCTCACGTGTTCTTTCCCCACAACTCTCATGAAGAACTACTAAGCATCAATGTTTAGCACATGCTTACTAGTGAGTGACTGACTGATCTTGTCTCATTCTGGAACATTGAGTTACTTGGGGGATTGCCCCCAAGTCACAAAACGTCTCTAGGCTTGCCAGGAGACTGTCCTGTTCTCAGCGTTTCCTTTTAATGTGATAAGAATCAGTAACTGTCCTTTGCAAGCATGGTGTCCATTCTTCTACATATTTATGCAATTTAGAATTGTATTTTGTTTAAAATGTTTAACCTAGAATTCTGGTCCTTCTTTCCCAAAGAGTCTCAACTAAGACACATTTAGATTATCAAAGGGCTGTAGACGCAGAGGACTTGCTATGAAGACTTTATTTGGGATGAGGAAAGGAAATTGAGGACAAGGAATAGAAGGAATGAAAGTTCCCTTCTAGGTTTCAAAGCCCATGATGAACTCATCGCTCTGTGTTCTTGACGCTCAGCGGCAGCATAAGGTGTAGCGGATGCCCCCGGAGGTGCAGGTCCCATAGGCGCGCTCTGGTCGAGAACAGCTTCCTCTTCTGCAGTAGCAGGTCAAGCCCCTAGTTGAGCCTGGGGACACAGAGAGCATCAGGCTCTAGGACTGGGGTTGGAGGGGGGGAGGTAAAGGCAATCTCTTTGCAGCTACGTGCTGGGTTGAGTGCTTTTGTTTTATTGGCAACATCACAGCTGGCAGCGCCTTCAGCCCAAATGAATAGGAATAAAATTAGGCGGCAATGCTGGTCCCACACAGAGTTAGAGGCTCACTCGTGTTTTATCACTTTTTTGGCCTCCAGCTAAAATACATATCCTTGAGCTAGTCTCCACTTTCTTAGGCTCCTCTCACAGACAATGTAAAACACATTTCTTTAATGGTGGAATCTTATCTATGACACAGGACATACCCCTAGTATGATTCCCCATAGCATAAAGTTAGTGAACATCACAGAGTCATCGTAGACAGAAAAATCACTGGAGAAAGAAAGGCCCCTCAAAATCTTCTAGTTATTACCTTTGTATGTACAGGAGGAAACTGAGGCCCAGTATAGTAATCACCTAAAGAGACAGAGCCAGTCTCTGGGACTGAGTATAGAGGCATCTGGTTCTCCTCTCTAGACGCCCCAGCTCTGCAGTGTTGGGGCTCCTCACCTGCAGCTCTGAGACCTGAGCTTTCGTCCTCTGCAAAGGAGATGGCCACATCCTGGTCCTGTGCCTCAGGCTGCTCCTCAGCTGGAGCCTGCTCAGTTCTCTCTTGCAGTGGCCCACCCTGAGCCTGGAGGGCCACCAGGAGAAGGGCAGTGAGGAGGGCCAGGGTCCTCATGTTGGGGTCACCTGGAGCACAGAGAGCAGAAGCCCGAGTGTGTGGCAGTGAGGAGTCAGCCTGTGTTTATAGGTCAGTGGGAGGAGGCTCAGAGACAAAGGCTGCAGTGAGGATGGTGGGCACCTGCTTGGGAGGGTGAGGGCTGCCCTTGGCCTGAAGGGCCCTTTAATGCTCCTCTGTTCTCGCGGCTTCTTCGTACTGAGTCTGTGTGTTTAGTGTGTCTGAGTGCAAGCTGCTAGTTGATGGTAAGGGCCCTGCTCTGTTTCCTGTTTCCCATCTGCTGGAAATATTTACTTTTTCATACTGCAGAAACAGTGCTTTGTTTCTAAAATTCAGGGAAGAATTACTTCATATTCTGAAGATGGGTTCGGCTACGTCTGACATTCTACACCCTGGAGCTAGTTGATCCTCAGTGGGATAGAGAATCAACTCATTTCAGGATGCAGTGGCATTTCCACCCGAGGTTAAGAGGTGAGTAGGTCCCTGCTTGGCCCAGCCTGCCCAACACAGAGTTTATCAAGGTTTAGGCTAAATGAACTTGGTGGGATGCCAGGTACAGAGTTGATGTGATGAAAGTCAACAAAGTGTTTATTAGTTCTAGCTCTATTGAGGCAGGAGTGATGACTAAAAATTGTATATATCAAAAATATGCAACCTGATTTTTGAGATCTTATTTCAGACTATGTATAAAATCAAATATGTACAAATTGAAGACTCAGTTATAAATTTGACACCATTAAAGGACTGGAAGGACACACAGGAATGAATGTTGATCTGGTCAATTTTTTTTGGATACAAACACCAAAGGCACAGGCTAAGCAAAGATAGACAAGTGGGACTGCATCGAACTAGAAGCTCTGCACAGCAGGAAACCACCGACTTAGTAGAAGGCATCTAGAACATGACAGAAGACATTTGTAAGCTACATATGTACTAAGGGGTTGATACCCAAATATAGATAACTCAAATCAAATCTAAAGAAGAAATATCCATGATAAATGTGACCAAAGAACTAAAGAAAACCATGAGTAAATAAGTAAATAAACTATGATGACAATATCTCATCAAATAGAAAATATCAATGAAGTGAAATTATGAACAAAAAAGTGAAATTCTGAAATTGATACAGTAACTGAAATGTGAAATTTACTATTGGGGTGCAATTGGAGATTTATAGTGGTAGAAGAAAGAATTAGCAAAGTTGACTATGGATTGATAGAGGTTGTGCAACCATGAATAAGTTGGAAAAAGAATGAAAGAAAATGAACAAAGTAAGAGAAATATGGGGCAATATGAATTGTTAAACTCTCACTAGGATCAGAGGGAGAAACTCTCTCAGTCTCATAATGGGCGTCTGTGGGAAACTCCTAGCTGGCATCACAGTCAAGGGTAACACACGAGATGCTTCTTCCTGATCCCAGGAACGAGCCAAGGATATCTGCTGTCCCCCCAGCTGCTCAATACTGCACTGACCTTCTTGTCAGGGCAGTTAGGAAAGAAAATAAATGAATGTGATCTAGATTTTTAATATGAGAGTGTCTCCACGTGGTAAGAAGATCTAGGTTATGGCTGTGGGGTTGAGGAGGAAAGCAGAGGATGGGGAAGGTTCCTGGAATTGGGAATTTGGAAACCTGAGAGGCTTATTGGTAGCTTCAGGTGTCCATATGAAAGCAATATCTTTCCCTACCCTCCAGAGTAGGTATTCTGGAAAGCAAGTCCTTGAAACAGAAGAATTTTTGCCACCTGGGATCACACTAGAAATACAAATTCATGGGTTCACCCCAGACCTACTGAATGAGCTCTGTGGAGTGCATTGCAGGAAATGGGTTTCATAGAGACCTCACTAACTGCAAAGATGTGGACGGCTTGTGGGTCATATCCACACAGGACAGAGGCTCCTTTTCTCAGGTCTTTAGCAAAGCAACTGATAACGCTTTCTTTCAAATCCCATTGCTGAGATCCTTGCAGAAGGAAGGAATTCTGGAAGTGTGTGGCCATTTCCAGAGATGTTCCTTTTGGCTGTAGGGTTCCATTTAGAACAAATGAACAAAGAGAAATACGGGGCATTATGAATTGTTAAACTCTCTTTAGGATCAGAGGGAGAAACTCTCTCAGTCTGATAAAAGGTGCCTGTGGGAAGCTCACAGCTGGCATCATAGTCAAGGGTAACACATGGTATGATTCTCAGGAATTTGCTGAGATCAGGAAGAAGCATCCCATGTTGAATCTAATAAAATGGGGAACTTATTAGATTCCCCTGATCTAATACAATGAGAATCTTTACTTGAATTTGGCATTTATTTACCAGTGCGAGATGGCCTTTCACCTTGGTGCAGATTTCTGATGAAACTTGTCTCCTCAACCCCCAATTTTGCCTGTATATTGTGGGTCATAGATGTTTGGGTCCCTTTCTGTGCTTATGTGATGATACCAGTCATCACCCTCACCTGGATATCCTATCTGAGCTCTTCCACTCAGATCCCTGATCTATCTAAGAAGGCCACATGGTTTCAGGATAAATTTTTGATTTATTAATCTTGACCTGAAGGAAAATTCTGTACTTTTTATTATTTGGTCTACATTTGGAAACTAAGAAAGGTTCTCAGTTTATTAGAAATGGAATAAAGGATAACATGGACCAGTCCACCTGGCTGTTGGCAAATATTTAGACAGATGGAGAACAGGGACTCTTATTAGGTTCTTGATTAGGACTCCTGAAATAATCATGGGCACAAAGCAGATAGAGGGGACACTGGGAATAAACATAACCCCAGAGAGGTTTGGGGACAATAAAGGAAATTTCTGTGGTTTCCTTCTCTCTCTTAACTCCTCTCCCTCTCTCCAAACTCACATATGTTCACATACGAAAGGATAAGCCCTATTCTGAAGGGCACATTACTCTTGTGTCCTGCTTTTTTAAAAGGATATTTGCATATTTTTTCCTTTTATTAAGTCATATACACATAGATCATAAATATATTTATGCGTTTGTGGGGTAAAATGTGTTGTTTTTTAATACAATTTGGAATGGTCACATCAAACTAATTAATATAGCTTTCATCCCATTTACTTAATTTTTCTGTTGACATTTATGTTCTATACTTGGTAGATTTGACTTGTACCCTTACAATATGCTTCATAGGTGTGGTCCCGCCATTTACCCTCCCTCTATTGAACCTCTCCCCCTTTCCATCCCCCTCTACTTCTCTCCTTCATTCTGGGCTGTAGTTGTGATCTATCTCCAAATGGATGGAGCTGGAAAATATTCTTCTTAGTAAAGTATCTCAAGGATGGAAGAAAAAATATACAATGTACTCAATACTTTTATGAAACCAATTTCTAATTGCATCCTGCTTTTGATGAACAAGGAAAAAACCCAGGATTTGTGAATTTCCCTTCTTTGGCCACCAGGCTCCTTCAGTCCTGTAAGAAGTAATGTCCCTTTTATGGCTTGCAGTCCTGAGGACCTTATCTCTGCTAACAGCCTTTCTCTTGTTAACCCCAAATCGCCCCACAGCAAAGCCCTAATAATAACTGAACATCTTGGAGATACCCTCAGAATGCAGCCTGCTGGGGCCAAGGGCTGTCTCTGTTATTCCCTCAGTAGCTCCAGTATGTTTCCAGCTGAAACATCCTCAATCTTCAGAGGGTGACCTGCTCCCCACGCTGTATTTATTCCCTATCAAGTGGGACCTGCCCCTGCAGGGAAATGGGCAGACAGCATTGCAGTAGCACTTCATGGCCAGCGGGAGGCAAGCGTGACTTAAAAACAAGTATTTATCCCAGAGAGCCTTCAAATGGGAGCCCTGCAAGGTGGTGTTCAGCTAACAGGCTTTGGCTTTGAACCCCAGGGTTTAAATATCATCATGTTAGTTCTAAGAAGGCGTTCCAAGAAAACATAAAGGAAATTCCATAGAAGATGATAGAATTTATCAATTTTTTAATGACATCAGCATATTGAGAATTTATCCATTAATGATAGTCTAATGACTTCCAGTGAGGCCCTGAGTTCACAAAAATGAGTATGATCCCCTGTGACTACTTCAGAATGTAGAAAACTTATCAGGCTCAGCAGCTGATCAGATGTGGGGCCTCCGGAGAGAGCACATTTTTCCTGGGTGCACGGTCCTTACCCACAGAATGTCACAGCAGATCCTGTGCCAGGGCGCTGAGTGCCTCAGTCAGCATGATCAGCACAGAGCTTCACACTGCTCTTAGCACATCATCTAAGCTTTAAAGCACAGTGTACTGATACTTTCTAACACAAAATAGTGATAATACATTCATATACTTATTTACACATGAGAAAATTATTTTACCTGAAGGTATATTTTTAAGACTGAAACTTGTTGTTTCTGATGCTACCCACCTCTTCCCCCACTTCTAAGAGTTTGTAGCATTAGAAGTTTGGTCTTAGTAGTAGAGAAGAGTATAAGAAGTGGTCCCAGAAGATTTACAGTCATCTGAATTGTGACCTTTTATATGTTGAAAGGCATTTACATGCTCAAGGTATCTAAGTGTAGAGAAAATCTTAAAGCACTTGGCCTTTAAGGTTGGAAGAATAAGATCAGGGTGAGAGAGGATCTGTCCTTAGCATTATTTGGCAGAAGGCAGGATAAATGTCCTTGGCTTTGTGAACCACAGGTAACAAAAGGCCAGAACTGAATTAATTTTGTGAAAGGATTGAGTCTCTCCTCTATTCCAACAGTGGATCATTTCAGGGCAAAATATTTCACCACCTCCCACTTTTGCACCTGTGGTGGAGAGGACAGCAAGTGGTTAGTTACACCTTTCCTGCTATGTGATGTGAGCAGAGACCAGAACAACAAGGAATACTCACTCTTTGGCAGCACAGATAGTGATTTAGAGACAAGGCTAGTGCCTTTTCTATCAAGGAAATTTTTCTCTCTTTTTTTTTTTTCTAGAGACAGAGTCTCACTTTATTGCCCTTGGTAGAGTGCTGCGGCATCACACGGCTCACAGCAACTTCCAACTCTTGGGCTTAGGCGATTCTCTTGCCTTAGTCTCCTGAGTAGCTAGGACTATAGGCACCGGCCACAACGCCCGGCTATTTCTTTGTTGCAGTTTGGCCAGGGCTGGGTTTGAACCCGCCACCCTCAGTATATGGGGCCAGTGCCCTACTCCCTGAGCCACAGACACCACCCTATCAAGGAAATTTTATGTTCTCCATATTAGGTTGGGTTTTTTTTGGGGGGGGTAGGCTGTCTGTAATGTATAAAGAGAAAATTAATGTTTGGTTTTAGAAATGTGGCTATGTTCTTTAGTTGGTCAACCAGTGGTAGTCAGAAATAACTGGCCTATAAATCCCATTGAGATGGAAAATTTATTTGGAAGGTTTCTACATTCAAAATCACCCATGAATTTGGAGTTTATAACACCAGAGTGACTGCATAACTAAGGTTACCAGCTTCAGACAGTAACTTCAAGCTACTGGCAGTAATAGGAATGCAAAGGACTAGGAACTGCCTGCCCTTGAACCCCAAATCCGATCATTGGTCTTCACCACTCTACAAATGGGAAGAGCTGGGATGATTTTTCATCAGATAAAGACCCACTCAGCTCCCCCAGAGATGTGTGTTGTGTTTCCTCAGGTGGGGTCTCAGTGGGGTGTCTGGACACCTGTGCTGCATCTTCAGACAAGCTGACCCTGTGTCTGGGGCTGTGACCTTTTCAGAGGCAGCGTGAAGAGGGCACGGAGAACACCTGCTCCTGGGTCTGGGTCCTTGGTGCTGGTGGTCACAGCAGCTTCTGGTCCCATCATATTTTTTTAATCAACAATGGTGAATTATCGCTTTTTAGACACTGTCCCTTTCTTTGCATACATTAGTTTTTTTTTGTTTGTTTTTGTTTTTTTTTAATAATTTTATTCAATCATAATTGTGTACATTGGTGCAATCATAGGGCAGAATGTGCTTCATATACAATCAGAAACATTTTGATCGTACTGTGAGAGATAGCCCTCATAGCATCTTTTGTATAGAACTCTTGAACTTTGGGGGGCATTTTACTAGTGTCTACCTCAATAGACGCATGGCTTGAATGGACATGTGTGTAGAGTCCCAATACTATATTCGCTGCAACATATGGGGTCTAAAGTTGGACTCCTTCAAATGGTCCTAACAGGCCATTTGAAGTACACAGTGTTCAAGGGGCAGTTAGTATCTAGGGGAGAAAAAGAGATGTGAGGCAGGAGAAGAGTCACATCATAGCCCTCCTACAGTCAGATTGGTTTGGGCAGTGAGTGTGACTTCTTGAATGGGAGAAGGATTCAAGCTTACAAGGACTCAAACCCAAAATGTGGTACATATGTTGGGGTGAGTAGTTTCAGACAGACCAGTGGAGGGATCAGTGGCCATCCAAGCACATACTGTGAGAATCTCAGAGGGCGCTCCTGATGCCTTCCTCCGGCAGACCTGGTGTCCACCCTCCACTCACACACGTGCAACATGTGTTGCATCTCATCACCTGCAGCACCAACACAGGCTCCAGGCTGCTCAGAGAACTCTCTCCTTCACTACACTTGTCCTGGCATTCCTCTGAAGCTGTGTTTGCAGGTATAATCAGTGGTTTTAAGGCAACCTAAGAGAGTGCATGTGTCAAAGTGCAGTTGAGCAATTGTGGGAGTGCATTTTGCGTTTTTGAAGAGCAACCTCATATATATAAAATGCTTTGGTAGATAGGTCTGGATGATACTGATAGTAACTCATGTATACACATACACATATCTTTATATATCTCTCTATACAAGGGAAGAAACCAGCACATGGAAAGACCACAAAAAACCAAAAAGGAAAGAGAAAAGGTAAAAGAAAACACACCGAGTCACTGAGTTTAATGCTGGAACTTTATTTTGGAGACAGAAATGAGAAAAGACATAAGGAACACAAGAGTAAATTGTTTTTTCCCCAGGATTTCAGATTGAGTCCCACACTGCTTTGATTTCAATCAAGGAAGCTCAGCGACAGCAGAACCTGTAGTGTCTGCCATTTTGGGTACAGTATCCAGTGTGGACCTCAGGGTAATCACAGCAGGTGGTTCGGCAATAGCAGGTGGCTCTCCCCTGAGGGCCTGCGGAAAGAAGAGGGTGTCAGGCATCTTGGTGAAGGGGAGAAAGGGACAGGCAGAGCCAGTGTAACTGAGATAGTCTAAGAAGCAATATGTCTGCTAATAATAGAAATAGTATCAGTCATGTTAGAATTTACACCTTGTCATAAACCACCGACTGTGTGTTAGTCATGCAAGATCATAATTTTCATCCCACCTGAGTCTATTAAGTACTTATTTATTAACCACCCCCTGGACCGATATGCACCTTTCAACCTCAGGGTTGTCTACTCTTCACTCCTCCTAACCTACACATCTAATCTTGAGCATAGAGTATGACAAGGCCCTCTGGGAACTAGATTATTATCTGAAGCTAAAGCTTTTGCAATGTACATGTTCATGGTATGAACCCAATTCTTTGGTACTCAAGGAGCCAAATTCAAATTTCTCATTTTCTTTTTAAGATGTTATTTATTTAATTGTTTAAATTGGCAAATAATGACTTTGCATATTATACAGTGTAGAAAGTTTCGATCAAGCTCATTAACACATACTGGAACACACACAGTCCCCTCTCTGGTGTCTAAAAGCTCCTCTAATAGACAAAGTAAAACATTTTTTCTATAAATAAGTCTACTCATTTAGACCCATAAAGAATTAGACACTATGTCTCTTTATATTTTAAAAGCAGCTAATTTCACAGACATATCTTGGAAGCAAAAGTCTTTGGAAAAAAGAAAATCTATTAGATTTATTTGGTTTTCAATTTATAGGTAGGAATATCAAGGCCCAGAAAGACTGAATAAAGTCACCTAAGTGAGATAGACCTTTCCAGACTTGATTCTAGAGCCTGTCCCCAGCGTTTCCTTCTAGACTCCACAGCTCAGCAGTATTGGGGTCTCTCACCTGCAGCTCTAAGAGCAGAGCTTTCAATCCCTGTAAAAGAGATGGCCACATCTTGGCCCTCTGCCCTAGGCTGATTCTCAGCTGAGGCCTCCTCAGCTTTCTCTTGCAGGGGCTCTGCCTGGGCCTGGAGGGCTACCAGGAGAAGGGCAGTGAGGAGGGCCAGGGTTCTCATGCTGGGGTCACTTGGAGCATGGAGAGCAGAAGCCCGGGTGTATGGCAGTGAGGAGTCAGTCTGTATTTATAGGTCGGTGGGAGGAAGCTCAGAGACAAAGGCTGCAGTAAGGGATGGAGAGAAGCTGCTTGGGAGGGTGAGGGCTGCCCTTGGTCTGAAGGTCCCTTTGATGCTCCTCTGTTCTGAAGGTTTCATCATGGTCTGTGTCTGTCTGTTTAGATCATGTACTGGGTCCAAGCTGTTAGTGATGATAAGAACACTGTTGTATTTTCTGTTTCCCATCTGTTGGAATATTTACTTCTTAATATTCAAAAAAGAGAAGAAACAGTCCTTTCATTCAATAAGCTTAGGAAAGAAATGCCTTTTATTTTTCGAAGATGGGTCTTGCTACTGTATGAAGGTCTAGACCCTGGAGGTTTATACATTACTATTTAGGTGCTTAGATGTAGGGGACATACTTATTTATAATCATTACAACTTCTTGATAAATTGGCTCTTTTATCGCTATTTTATTTTAAAGATTTTCTTTATTTCTTTTTATAATTTTTTTAATGAAGTGGGGATGGGGTCCTCAATGGGGTAAAATGCTTCACTCAGTTTCCCTACCTGTGAACACCAGAAAGTGGCAACAAAAGATGGAAGGCCTCATGAATTTGCGTGTCATCCTTGCACAGGGACCATGCTAATCTCTGCATTGATCTGATTTTAGTATATGCTGCCAAAGGAAGCACTCTTTATGGTTTTGGACTTACAGTCTGTTTTGTCTTCTGTAAGTGTAGCTAAACCTGCTCCCTTTTGGTTTCCATTTGTCTGAAATATCTTTATCTAAACATTCACTTTCAGTTTATGTCTGTCTTTATTTTCTATTTTATTTTAAATATACATAGATAGGGTCTCACTCTTGCTTAGACTGGTCTTAAACTCTTGATCTCAAGCAATCCTCCTGCCTCAGCCTACCAAAGTGCTAGGACTACAGGTGTGAGCTGCTGTTCTTGGCCAGTTTCTGTATGTCTTTAAATTTAAAGTGAGTCTCCTGTAGGCAGTATATAGTTGATTCTTAATTTTTTACCTATTCAGCCATTTGTTGTCTTTTAGTTGGAGAATTTAATCTATTTACATTTAAGGTAATTACTGATAGGTAAGGACTTACTATTGTCATTTTGTAAACTGGTTATGGGCTAAGTTTTAGATCCTTTGTTTCTCTCTTTTCCTACTGTCTTCCTTTAGGGTTTGATGATTTTCTGTAGTGGTGTGCTTTAAATTCTTTCTTTTTATCTGTTGTTCAGAGACTATTGCATACTGATTGCAAAACCATAGCCAGGGATCTGTAAAGTGGAATTGCTGTTTTGCTCTGGCTGTGAGGAAATAGACATTCTTTGAGGGAATTGTTCACATGGGAGGACCGTTCCATACAGACTTCAAAATAAGACCCAGCCTCAGATGCTCCAGGTAACAAATGAGGCCAGGAGAAATATGTCATCTGGACTATTGGCTAGAAGGCTGCTCCTTTTTCTTAGACGGCAGGGGCCCTAGATGGACCTACTTACCCACAGAGGGTCTCAGGCCTGAAGGAGACAGGGGCTGTGTGGAAGAAACATTTACCACATATCCAGGTTTGCTTGGCCCTCTGGGGCTCCAGATGCTATTACATGGTTTGGAAGTTTATCTTTTGGGAACTAGCTCAGGGATGTAGTCAGATGAAAGACATGAATAATGTTCACTTCTCAGTGTCTCATTGAGGAAATAGAGGTGAGACTTTCCAAGCACTGTCGGAACTCTGTGAAGGGGGAGGTTGTGGTGAGAGCCTAGGCATGTTTTACAACCCCAGGGAAGAAGGCATCTTTAAGCAGCACCTTTCACCTTGCAGACTCTTGGAGAAAGGCTTCTTACCAAAGAATTGTCTCCTGTTAAAGATTCTCCCAGCGCTCCAGGGTGATGAGCAGTGGAGACCCCATGTGTTGGGCTCAGGCCACTGTAAAGGACTTGGTGGCCAAAAAACCAGGAATTTATTTTCTCAGAGTTCTGGAGGCTAGAGGTCTGAGATTGAGGTATTGCAGGATTGGTATCTTCTGAGGTCTTGTGCCTTGGCTTGGAGACAGCTGTCTTCTCCCCGGGCACTCATGTGGTCTTCCCTCTGTACATGTGTCCTCACCTCCTCTTAGAGAATACCAGTCACATTGGATTTGGCACCCAGTCTAATAACTTAATTACTTCTTCAAAGACTCCAAATGCAGTCACACTCTGAGGTTAATTTTTGAGGGACACTATCGAGCCCTTCACAGCACCCTTTGGGAAAGTCAGGTGGCCAGTGTGGCTAGGACACAAAGATTGAGGTGGACCGTGGATAGAGGGTAAGGCAGGGGTAGTAACCTGCCAACTACGGCAAAGACTCGAGATTGTAAGTGGGACAGAAAGCCATTTCAAGATTTCTAGGAGGAAAGTGACATGATCTCATATTTCTGGAAAGGTGTCTACAGTGCGGGAAATTGGGTGGACCAACACACCAGCTGAGGGCCCAGCTACAAGGCACCTGTGGAATTTCTGGTGAAAAAGGACTGGGGCACTGATGGTTGAGGTGATAGAAATGGTCCAATATAGAATTTATTTCAAAGGTAGAGGCAACACCACTTGCTGATACAAGAATGTGGGATATGAGGGCAGCAGAAGAATTTCATTTTATTTTGTGTTCTGAAGAACTGCAGAGATGGTGGTGCCATTTTCTGAGATGCCAACATGTATGTGTCTGTATGGGGGTTAGGGCCAGCTGGGGAGATGGAGGATCAAAAGTTTAGTTTTGGACACTGAGTGTGAGATGCCTATTTGAAATCCTAGTGATGTGTCAAGAGGAAATATCCCTGAGTCTGGAGTTCAGCTGGAGTCGGAGCAGAAGATATCAATGTGAGAATTGTTCCAAAATTGGCAGTATTGTACAAACTCCACAAATGGCGCCCTCTCTACACTGGTCACCTTCTTAAGTTCACCTAATTTTCATAGACCAGACATGTACCCCATGTATGTATCAGAATGGTAGGCCTCATTCCTTATGGTGACCACCTCCCTGTGTTGACCAGTTTATTATAATGTCTTGGGTGGTCAACTTACAGAGGTTCCACTGTATTTGCCTAGTGGTTTTGGAAAAGATTACCTAGGGAATGAGTAATGCAATAGTAAGTTAAAATTTCGATCACATTGGATGACTGCCTGAATGAATTAAATGGACTTTGGGGTTAAGAATTTAATATTCAAAGGCATTGTGGGACCTGGAACAATATTAACAAGCTGTGTATAAAAGCAGCTTGAGCTAGAAAGCCTTAAGTGGTTGTGCCTGTTACCTAATTATTTGTTCGTACTTGTGGGGAAAACTGTATATAGTATCAACATCTTATGAGACCTCCATTTTTGCACTCTTCTGCCCTGGCCCCAGCAGTCTCTCCTTGGTAAGCTAATGGTAGGACTCTTGATGCCTTGAATCCTTTGCAAATAAATCCTTCCAGGTGAGACTCTGATCCTGGAAACAGAGTAAGGCAGAAAGGAGGTTATTTTTCTAGTTTTTCCAGTCTGTCTCTTTGTTCAGTAGCCTCTTTTTGTCTGGAAGTAAGGTTAAACAGCAAAGTTAAGTGGCTTGCACCTGGGTGGACTAGAATCTACCTTGCTCTATCTAAACTGGTTGGGGGTGGTCAGGGAGGGAGACCTAAATGTATCTTTGGGTCTGTGCACCTCTCCAGGCTTTGCAGGATGTGTTGTGAACCTATTCATGGAGACTTTAGAAGACCTCAGGGTTATCCCATATGTTGAGGCTCAGAGGCTCAGAGCAGGAGGCTGACCCAGCATGTGAGTGTGGTGGATTCCAGTTCTGATATGACTTTGAGACCCTGCTACTTAACCTCTCTGTGCCTCTGTTTCCAATGACTTAAAATCCACTTATTCCAAATGTATTTTTATGGAGTACTCTCTATATACTGTTCCAGGTGCTGAAGATACCAAACCCTTCCCTCCACTCAGAAAAATTAATTACTTCCCTCGACACTCCTACTGTATGTACTGCTCACTCAGTGGGTAAATCATGGTTAAATCCTTTTAACCCTTTGTTTCAATGTCTGTCTCCCCTAGACACATGGTTGCTTATTATTATTTTTTGTTTCTAGAATATTATACTCTTTCTTTTTGACTTACTCCTCTCTTTCCTGAGTGCCTACAGTTTTCATTTTTTCCCCATCTTAGTTCTAAAGGAGTTCCACAATTTCATAGAAATTTATTTTCCCATTTCTCTCATCTTTTTCACGTCATCTAGCTCTCATGTCCTCAGTTTTCCCAGTTGCAATGTGAAGAGCTGGCGTGGTAGCAGGAGGTCTTGTCCAGAGGTAGCACTTTATTGTCTGAGCACCCTCTTAGCTCTTAGTGGTAAGAGTAACTTCCTTGTGACCTTCCCAAGAAGCATTGACTGTATTAAGCACTCCAGCATTTTAGTAACTTCTGTCTCTTGAAACTTTTGCTTCTTAGCTAAGCCTGCTTCAAGGAAAAACACATTTACAAATACTAATAAGGTGTCTAATGCTGGTCTCTGGGTCATTGCTGTGCAGAGGCTGCTGGTCTGAAAATTGCAGACTCAATAGCTTCTCTGGCTCACTTAGCACTATGAGGGCAGAGAAGGGTCAGGCCTTATAGGCACCGGCAGTAACAAACACTCAAGAATGAAGATGAAGCTGAGCAAGCTGCTCTGCTGCCCATAGAGAAGGGGTGTGTGAGTGCTGGGGAATGTGCAGCCTGGGGATTGTGAGTGCTGGGGAATGTGCAGCCTGGGGAAACTTGTGAGTGCTGGGGAATGTGCAGCCTGGGGAATGTGAGTGCTGGGGAATGTGAGTG
>CAUYRH010068483.1:0-37249 GCA_963574655.1 Perodicticus potto
CTCCCTTCAAAGCAATTCTAGAACTCTTTTTCTGAAATAGACATCAAAGTTCTCAGGGTATTACCCTTGATGTCCTGAATGTCATCAAAATGCTTTACTTTCTATATTTCCTTTATCCTTGGGTAAAGAATAAAATCACTGGAGGCCCGATGAGGTGAGTAAGGAAGGTGTTCCAAAACAGGTATTTGTTTATTGGCTAAAAACTTTCTCACAGATAATGCCATGTCAGTACATTGTCATAATGCCAGAGCCCTGAGTCATTGGCCAAGATTTTCAGCTAAGATTTCTCTGTTTCTCTATCAATGTTTACTTGATCTGCTATGCTTCTCACAGCTGATGATTTTGATGCACAATTTGACAAATTTTTGCAATCTTTTCATCAGCTTTTTTTGTTTCTGGCTACCCTGACCTCTCTTCATTAGTAATGTTGTCTCTCCCCCCAGAGAAACGTTTAATCCATTTACACAATGCTATTTTCTTCATGATATTATCCCCATAAACATGGACTAACATGTCCCTGATTTCACTTCCACTCTTGTCAAGTTTAACAAAATTTTATGAATGTTTGTTCATTGCTCTAACTTAAGCTCTGACATTCTCTTGATGGCACACAAAAACACACAAGGATAATGAAAGCTTCTCAGCAAGATACCACACAAACATGAACACAACTGTGTGAGATTGATATATCAAGGTTAAGAAACCTTACCAAGTTGTCTGTACAGTGCTGCCAACATTAGGGCATGGTGGCAAGTTCAGAAACTTAATTGTCAGACCTCATATGTTTCCAGACAATTCTACTGAGAAAAAAGGCAATCCCTAATGGCAACAAACTATATGATTCCAATTACATAACCTCTTAAAATGACACAATTATAGAATAGAGAACATATTAGTGGTTAGTAGGAGTTAAGGAAGTGAAGAGGGCAGAGAAGTAAGTGTGGCTATAAAAAGGTGACATGAGGGATCCTGGTAGTGATGCAAATGGTCTGTATCTTGGTTGTGATAAGGTCAATATACTGATTGTGCTATTGTACTAATTTTGCAAGATATTACAAACTATCTAAATATACTAAAGTATGGAGGAAACTGTATACATGATAAAATATTATTTCTTACAACTGCATTTTAATCTATAATTTTCTAAAAATTGAAAGTTTAACTTAGTTTAAGAAAAAAACTCTACTGGCTTATTTGGTGCAGACCCAGTACCTCTTTTGTGAAGTAACCACTGAGTTGACTCCAATGCTCACTATGGGCATGAAAAGCCCAAGGAAGGAGTCAAGATTGAGAACAATGATCATGTTAACTGAGGAGGTGAGGCAGGATGGCTCTGTGGTGAAGATAAAGTTTAAAAATTATACACCACTGGATAAACTAACAAAAGCTTACTGTGAACAACAGGGTTTGTCAGTGAGACAGATCATATCCTGATTTGGTGGGCAATCAGACACATCTGCATAGTTGTAAATGGAGGTTGAAGATACAATTAATATGTCCAGAAGCAGACAGGAGGTGTCTATAATAATAAAGGAAACCACTTTTTTACTCAAGAACTCTGTTCTTGTAGAGCAAACTTACATCGTCAATCAGAAACTGCAAGTTGTTTCTACAAAATTCTGACTGCTACAGTATAGTTTTTTTCTGTTATTTCATTTTTCCCTTCCCCTGGTTCCTTTATTTTACATAAACTAGTATATTTGTACAAGCATATTTTATTTCTTAACCTAAATATTTAATGGTATGTTTTGATTAACATCAAGTGGAGATGGGAGAGGGTAAAGTACTGGCTTTGTGAAAATGCCCCCTTTCTCTGTTAATGGCATGCTGATTTAGCACTTATCTTTATATTCAACTAAGTAATTTTGCTCTCACTATTTTAACAATAAACAAAACAATGTAAAAATCCTTGCATACTTTGGTCAATTAGAGAATTTTAATGATTTTCATTTATCATGGTAAAACCAAAAACAATTTTGTAACTTTTTTGTATGTAGCTGTTACATGTAGGGCAATCAGTCTTTAAAAAAGGGTAAGTTACTCTTAAAAGAAAAAAGAATCCTAGATAGTTTTCCCTTCAATTCAAACATCTTGTTACTTATATAAACTTCCTAAAAATGAAAATAATAATAATAACCTACTGCAAAAAAGGCAACAGTTACAGACTATTCCACCCAGGAGCCCTACCTTACCTTCCAGTGGAAATAATTCTTATATTTATGTTCTATAATGTTTTCTGGATCATAGAGTTAAAAGGATAACTTCCCATTGTTTTTTGAAGGTACCATAAACTTGGTGCCAACACTTGAAAGAAATAAAAAATAAAAAATGAAAGCCAGAGACCATTATCACTTATGAATAATACCAAGATCTAAAATAAAATACCAGAAAGTTATTATTTCAATTACTTCCAAGAATGCTAAGATGATTTAGCATTAAGAAATTAACTCATACAAAAATGAAAGGAAAATGAATAAATAAATAAAGAGAGAAGAAATTAACTCATATAATTTATCCTATTAATAGATCAAAGAAGAAGAAGAATGATCATCTTGGTTAATCAGAAGTAATTCCTTATGAAAACTTATAGAAAATGCAAATAAGTATTTTTTATTAATATGTTAAACAATCTTTCTGAAACTTTTAGCATCACACTATACAATCAATCAATAAACCACTACAACATTAGCATTAACTATTAAACATTAAAATTCCTGTTAACATTAAAGATAAGGAAAAATAACCAATATTACTATTATCATATCTACTATATTCCTTAATAACTTCAGTCAAAAATATCAAAATATTTGAAACATATTTAATATCCTTATATCAAATATATCCTTTTAAATATAAAAAGATTATTTAATATCCTTTACATTTCACAAAGGATATTCATATTCAAAGGATATTCATATCCTTTGTGAAATATAAAAGACATATATGTGGAGATGGGAAGATATTTTTTGCACCTTGAAGGAAAAGTTTAATATAGATAGTATTATTAAACCACAAAATTGGGTGGTGCCTGTGGCTCATCGAGTAGGGCGCCAGCCCCATATACCGAAAGTGGCAGGTTCAAACCCAACCTCAGCTGAATTGCAAAACAGAAAAATAGCTGGGCATTGCAGCAGGCGCCTGTAGTCCCAGCTACTCAGGAGGCTGAAGTAAGAGAATAGCCTAAGCCCAGGAGTTGGAGTTTGCTGTGAGCTGTGTGACGCCATGGCACTCTACTGAGGGTGATAGAGTGAGACCCTATCTCTACAAAAGAAAAAAAAAGAAACACAAAATTGATCTAAATATAAAAAGCAATTCTAATGAAAATCTTTTTTTTTTTTTGAGCCAGAGTCTTGCTTTGTCACCCTGGGTAGGGTGCTGTGGTGTCATAGCTCACAGCAATCTTGGACTCCTGGGTTTAAGGGATCCTCCTGCTTCAGTCTCCCCAGTAGCTAGGAGTAGAAGTGCCCACCACAACATCCGGATATTCATTTTTAGGGATGGGTCTCACTCTTGCTCAAGCTGGTCTTGAACTTATGAGCTCAAGAATCCCCCCGCCTCACCACAGAGTGCTAGGATTACAAGGATGAGCCACTAAGCCCAGCCATAAAATTATAATGATATTGTTTTAAAATTTGATCAAGTACAAATATTTCTAAATGGATCTTTCTCTAAGTGTTATTAGAAATCATTTATTTTTCATTAACTAAAATTGTTATTAATTATTTATTTATTTTTATTTCTCTCAAAGTATCATGGGAGTACAAATGTTTTTGGTTACAAGCATTGCTCTTGTAATGCTTTAGTCTTGATTACAAGTGTGCCTGTCACCCAGATTGTGTTCATTGTGTTCATTGCATTAAGTAGGGTTTTTGCCCATCCCCCTTTCCTGCCTTCCCCTCCATTGAGTTATACTTCCCTCATGAACAAGTGTGTTCATTGGTTAGTTACAAGGAGCATTTTTTCATATGTTTACTGGGCATTTGTCCATCTTCTTTTGAAAAGCTTCTGTTCATGTCTTTTGCCCATTTTTAATAGGGTTGTTAATTTTTTCTTTTTGCTGATTTGTTTTCTTTTTCTGCAGCCCTCTAATTCTCTTAACAGTGTGAATTGTATTGGCATGCCCAGTTAAATTTCTGAGATAGTAGGTGGTGCTTTTTGGTGAGTATCAGCCACACCTGTTTGGTTGATTCAGTAAATGCAGTAAAGGGCTGTGCAAATGGACTTCCCTGTCAGTAGGTGCCCCTTTCCAGAAGGAACAAGGTAGACTGTTGTTTTAGAACTTGTGACTGGCTCTAGTACTTCAGGAGGAGCACTCAAATGTCCCAGGTGGTAAATGGGTCCCGGTAAATTCCAGGTAAGACCCTATTCTCTTCCATAATAGAGGCAGACGTGGTGGGAGTGAGGCTCACTGGGTCTGGGTGGGGTGGGCCTGCCCCCAGCAAGGTAGTTGTTTGGCCAGGTCAAAGTTTCCCTTCCAGATTCTGGGGAAAGCTAGCAGGGTGGGGCAAGAAAGTCTGGTTGTGGAAGTGGGCCCATCTAAAATTCAGAATGGCTGTCAGAAGTGGATTTCATCCTTCCTCCTCCTCCCCTGTCCTGTGGTCTCCGTATAGCATCTATTGGCAGGCAGGAGCTCAAACTAGCTGAGCTCCCACAATGATTATGCTGCAGACTCGGGACTTCTCCACCCAGGATCCCATTTGGGTTGAGAGCACAGCCTTTCTGGGGGGGGGGGGCTGCCCTGCAAATGTGCCCACACTGCACTCTCATCCAGTTCTACCCACTTGGGCTCCCTCGCTTTTTAAGATGAGTTTGCAAATCTCCTCTCAGTGCCCCTGGGCAACACAATAAAGTCCTAGGAGAATAGCATATGGCCTACAAGACTGTCGTTGGGTCCATGAAAATCAAGCCCTGACCATGCCATTGAGGAGCATGCTGGCCTCAAATTGCCTATGACATGCTCAATAGATCTGATGTTCCTCCGCTTCAGGGTGTGTCCTGCTCCCATGGAGCGAGCATGCACACAACACCGGTGAGGGCTGGTGAGTAGGGAGCTCACAGTCTGAACACCTCTTAGTCTGCTGTATGACTCCAAGAAGAAATTTCTGAGCCCTACTCTCTGTTAAAGCCTTGCTGGGGTAACTCAGCTCTTGTAAGCAGTAGTTTGGGAGAGAAAGAGGAAGAAAAGAGTCTAAATGGAGGAAAGCTAGCATTCTAGTGCTCTCTGTCCTTCCCTCTGGAGTGCAGCCCACCCAGACTGTCTGGGCTTTGGGGTCCTGCTTGTCCTTCAGGACCCAGTGGACCACTGTGGCTCCCACACTCTGGGCCAGAGTCGGGGATGTTTGTGTGGGAACGATCAAGATGAAAACTGAGAGGCTAACGTCCCCTGGGGAGGACAAAGTCACACAATGGGTAGAGAAGCAATATGGTACCTGTTGTCTCAGTTCTGGTCTGTGGTGGTGGGAAGTGCCCCAGGGGGCAGGGAGCCTAACACTTTTTCCACAAGAATCTCCCAATTCACTATTGTCAGCAGCCCCCGGTCTCATGAGGGCAAAAAATATCTCCCACAGCTCAGAAGCCTGTTCCACCTGCCCTTTTAGCTGGACTCAGCCTCTCGGGGTTTGATCTCTGCTAATATCTTGCTCCTTGTTTTGCTCTACAACTTCTTCCCATGGAGCCTCTTGTAGATTATGGCACCTTTCCCTCAGAATTAGACCTGACCTATGTTTGTTTGTTTGTTTCTCTTTCATCTAAAACTTTTCCTCCTTACTGAAATATTTTGGCAACTGATGTCAACTAAAATATTTACTAAAGCTCTATTCTATTCCAAACATTATGCTAGGGAGAGGTAATACCAATGACAAGTATATTTGGGTCTCAGTTTTGTAAGACTTATATTCATACACAAACAGGAGATAACCAAATTATTAGAAGTAGTTATCTTAGGGTAGTAGGATTTTCAGCGAAAATTTTCTCAGTTTTTCTTGTCTTTATTTTCACTTTTTATACTGAAAAAATTACCTGTATACTTTTCATTATCAAATAAAATAATGACCTGAAAATGTAAGAGATGCAAATTATTTTATATATGACTGAGATAAGTTATTTTAGGAATACCAGAATAAGAAAGATATAAAAAACAAATTGTCTCTATATATTTGCATTACCCATGAGGTTTAAGATAAAATCTTTCTATCTTAATTTTTGCTACAAAGACATTCTTGAATGAGAAAATGAAGATACTCATCCTCACTAAACAGAATACATGGCTCTCATCTCTAATACCTTTACCAACTGTTCATTTCCACTAAGCATTTTAATAATTTTTTTCTGACTTTTCAATCAGTATATTAAGAAATTTATGTGTGTGTATGTGTAAAATGGACCAAACATCGGTTTTATTCTTTCCCAGACTTGTAATACATATAAATTATATTGTTAAAACTCAACTAGTTTGTTTTTAGATGAAATTAATAGCTTTTTCCCATAATCATGTGATTTCTATCTTAGGTTTTATTTCTGAAAAGCTTAATATTTACAAAGGCAAAATTCTCTCACCAAAAAATATAATTTAGGCCAATTGTTATATTGATTTGTTTTACTGCATAAGAGAATAAAAGCTGAAAAAGTTCATTCAATTTTCCCAAAGTCACACAAGTAAGTGTTAGAGATGAGATTTGAACCCCAGCTTTGTGATTTCAGAATCTATTTGCCTGCCAATGTCCAGTTTCTTAAGTCTCTGATCCATGATAGATATGTAGTATAATGTTAAGTGTTAAGTGGTTATACTTGCCACATTACACAAAATGGAAAGCTATTTCCCACATGGTCTACAGTCATATTCAGGATGACCTGGAGACTCAAAATAAATATTTTAAGTAATTCATGTTAGAAAAAAGGGAAGGAAGAAAGACATAAAGTAAGAAGGTCAATCAGATAAGTACTGGAAAGGTTATTCATTGAAGGGGAAAGAATGTAGTTTGGAGACACAATGACTCATGATGTCCATGATGTGAATGGGAAATTGACTTGGAAACAAATCACAATTCTGAAACAAGAATCCTTTAAAAGTAAGTAGGTTTTCCTTACTTCAGTTTCTTATTCCCTGTGTAAAATACAATACTTGTATTTGTAAGTTGAAATTTCTTATTTTGTCAGTTAAACCCATTCTTCTGAAAATGAAAAATCATTGGCTGTGCAATAGTAAAAGTGAACTTAACGGTCAACTCCTAAACCCTTTAAGGAGAGGAGAAGTTTCTATTTCCCTTTCCTATTTTTATTCAATTGTGATGCTGCTCTTCTCTTTAAGATTTTATTGATCTTGTTATTTTGTTTAATTTAACAAAGTCCTTCCCTCTAATTCTGTGTATATACTTTGTGTAGTTTTTTCTTCAGTTTTTAAATGTAATTTTTAATTAAGATCGTAACTGTATATATTTATGGGGTTTGATGTGATGATCTGATATACAGTATGGGATGCTTAAATCAAACAACTTTGTACAATTTTTTGAGTCACCTTTTAATCATTAGCTTGCCAAGGATTAAAACCAATTTTCTTTTTAATGTATTTAAATATAAGCTGGGATATTTTAGCTAGTTGGTTTACTATTTAGTTTATTATTTAAGATATTTTAAGTGAATAAAATATGAATTATTTATTCTGAAATAAAGTTATTTTATTAATAAAATGGAAATGATTTATTTACTGGTAATATTTTATCCTGAAATAAATTAACTATGAAAATGTTTTAATGATTCATTAAAGAATTAAGTCTGGGTTGCTCTACTTTATAGAAGAGAAATAATGTATAAAACAGCATTTGGGGAAAATAAAAAAAAAAGAACACATTTTATTTAGGGAAGAGGATTCAACATATTTTACTATTAGTATGTTCCCTCATATATTTTCCATAATGTTCCATTTTATGTAATTAATCAATAGCCAAGACTTTTACTATTAGGCAATAATTGAAGATGTAATAATGATTCAGTGTTTATACAGACCTCATTAGTATTAAATCTTGAGCAAACAGACTTAGTGTGAAATGGAGACACTCCAAACTAAGCTTTTTGCAAAGTATTTTGTTTTTCAAATTTTTGTCCTGTTTTTAAACAGTTTATATAGAAGCACATGATTTTTCTGTGTAGCGTATTTACTTCTTAACCTTTTTTTTTTTTTGAGACAGAGTCTCACAATGTCACCCTCAGTACAGTGCTCTGGCATTACAGCTTACAGCAACCTCAAACTCTTGGGCTTAAGCGATTCTCTTGCCTCAGCCTCCTAAGTAGCTGGTACTACAGGTGACTGCCACAACGCCTGGGTATTTTCTTTTTTTTTTTTATTGTAGTTGTCATTGCTGTTTAGCAGGCCCAGGCCGGGCTCAAACTTGATAGCCCTGGTATATGTAGCTGGTGCCGTAACCACTGAGCTATGGACGCTGAGCCTACTTCTTAACTTTTTAAATATATCAAAGTTCCAATTTTATTTTATTTTGCTTTTTCTCAAAGGAGGTGACAAATTCAAATGATTATTGAGACTTCAACTTTTTCAAAAGTTAGAAATTCCTTTTTTCTTTGAGTGTGTTTGAATGGGAGACTTCTTTCTTAATCAAGGGTGAAATTGTTTTAAATTGTGAAAGATTAAATTTTATTTTATTATTTCTGGGAAGCTAGAGGGTGAAAAGTAGGAAACATCATGCAGTTAATTTCAGTTTCCTAATCATTTAGGTTATTTTAAATATAATATACATACATGCTTTTTCCCTCAGAAATTAAAGTTTTTATCCTACTGATACTTAGTCTATTGTCCACATCTACAAATCCTACAAACATCTCTTACATCTCTTATTCAGCCTAACAATTTGTGGTGGTGTTTTTGGGGTTTTGGTTTTTGACATTTTTTTTTTTTTTTTTTTTTTTTTGCTATTGTTTTTTGAAGTAGGCAAGTGATCCTACAGATGGAAAGGCTACTCACAAAAAACTTGAAAATTTTTTTGAAATATGTCTTCCTGCCTATGCATTGATGTTAGAGCACGATAATAATTCTCTGGTTTCCTTATGGATGAGTAATTGGTTTTCCTATGGATGCTCTTAGAAGAAACATCAGTATTTTTGGTCATATTCGTGAAAGAGAAAAAGAGACATAGTGTCTGTCTTACTAAGTCCTCACAGTATCTTTCCGTTGAATTTGAGAGCAACCGATGGTTTCTTAGTCCCTTTAAGGATGATACGAAGACATTTGGGTCTCAGTAAGGGGTAAATTGTGTCTCACTCTTATCACTGAAGGAAATGGAGTGGGAAATATTGGATACCTATGCCAGTCATAGGCATAAGGTTTGTGTGAGAGTGACCACTTGCTGTACAAAATCCCTTGCAATTATAATACATTATGTATTTCCAGGTGCCAAGCAACTGTTGCTTGTTTTATAACTCCTTGCCAGTTTATTGTGTTTCAAACAATAGGTGATGCAGACCATGGGAACCTCAGTCAAAACGTATTCCCTAACAGTGTCCGGATGTCATACATATTTTTGGTGGGAAAACAAAGTAGATAAAGCAGTGTCATTGACCACGACAAATAATACTTAGAGGTACTGAATTCTATGTGGCAGTTTATGCTAAATTAGGATGCACATTTGATTAGTGTAGCAAATGCTATGTATTTGAACATACAAGGAGAAAATAATTTTTCTGTCTGGAAATTCAATAAACAAAATGCCCAGCATTTCCAGGTGTTTTTCAGAGTTAAATCAGTTTTCCATTAGGTTTCCATCCTTCTATTCCAATAGTGTTCATTTACTTGGTTTCATTCTAAGACATGATTATAAAGCCTTTTTTATGTCCTTTTTGTGATACAAGAGGTATTGGTTAAACTTAACTGTATTTTTCCCCCAGAGTATTTTTCAAAGAAGCATAAAAGAAAACTGTATTCTAATCTTATCAAATCGTATAAAAAAGGAGAATTTTAAAAGAGGAACTGTCATTTTATAACATTTTATAATACATGTATAGTAAGAGAAGATGTATGTTATTTTTTAATTTCTTATTTACTGTTCAAGGAAAACTTTCAGGGAGTAATGTTTAGCTTCAAAAGTATCTAGTGCTGCTTAGAATGATCTTTATTTTGTTTTTATATCACCTGTTGCCTCAACACTTTAGGTAAAATAACACCATGTTCACTTTTCATCACTTTATTTCAGCATTCTCTGTGTATTCTGTATTCGTGTTAGCTGAGCTAGTGCTCACGGTCACGGCATTGAATGTCAGGAAGTAGTTACTGGGACTTATTTCATGCTCAAAGGAAAGTGACAACTTCCTTAGACTGACAGTGAATCAGCCATACCACAATCAAGCTCTTCGGGTATCCAGAAACATGGCACACTTCTCTTCAGCTTGACATGTGCTAAGTTATTATAAGTTAGATTTGAGCAAAGTAACATTTTTCTTGTGACCCAACTTATAATTTTTAAAAAAATATTTATTTATTTATTTAAGACATAGTCTCACTCTGCTGCCCTGCAGTTCAGTGCTATCTTAGCTTACAACAACCTCGAACTCTTGGGTTTAAGTGCTCCTCATGCCTCAGCTTCTCAAAGGGCTGAGACTACAGGTGCCAGCAACAATGCCTAGTTAATTTTTCTAATTTAGTAGAGACAGGGGTTTCACTCTTGCTCAGGCTGGTCTTGAACTCGTGAGCTGAAGTGATCTGCCTGCCTCAGCCTCCCAGAGTGCTAGGATTACCGATGGGAGGCACTGTACCCGGCCTTTATACTTTTAAGTTTATCTAACTAGAATGACTATATTTCAGTTATGAATTAAAATTAAACAACTGGGGTGGCGCCTGTGGCTCAGTAAGGAGGGCTCAAGCCCCATATGCTGGAGGTGGTGGGTTCAAACCCAGCCCTAGCCAAAAAACTGCAAAAAAAAAAAAAAAAAAAAAAAAACAAAAAAAAATAAAAAATAAAAAAAATAAAATTAAACAACTGGTCCTACATTTAAAAGTTACTATGCATTAATTGAAAAAGTCCTTAAAACACCAAAATCTCCATTTTGTATGTTAGAATATTAGGATATGGGAATGAATGCACAGATGGATGGATGAAGGGATGGATGGACTGAATTGTGCATTTACAAGACGAATCTTGCCTTTTACAGTGATCAACTTTTTTCCCTCAATAGTTTGACCAAATTTAACTTCCTAAATACATGAGATTAAAAGAAAGCATAAAATTTTAAGCTAGAGAATTAAGTAAGATTCACTGTTCTACTGAAATCTTTAAAGAGGTAAAACAGCTCTGAAAATTATAATCAATAAAATTATGGCTTCACTGTTTAAAAAATAAGGTTGTATTTGAATTTTGAGGAATCTTGATACAAATAAGTCTGTGAGAAATACAATAAACCCCTCTAAGGAAGAACCTACTTTGACTCCATGTCCAAGTTCAATTTACATAGCAGCAAAGCAGGAGAGAATATGAAGTATTGGAAAGTGTCTAATGTGTGCCAGGCAGTTTATGAAGATAGTCTTATTTGGCTACCCCACAAATTTATGAAATAGTGTTATCTCCATTGTGTAGTTTTGGAAGTCTATTTAAGCTATGACTACATGGTGTAACAATTAAAGGAATAAGATTTCTCATGTAGCATTCTCTTTATTTTCATTGTCAAGTTAATACAACGTTTCCTAATATGATTGGATCAAGGGCTTCTGAACATTTAGATTTTATCGACCATTAGAGGTAATTCAATTCAAGCAAATAATCAAAAACTATTTTAAAGACTGAATAATATTGTCATTTTTTAATTTTGCCCAGTGAAGCCATTTTTAAAATTTTGCCTACTGTCACAATTTTATTTTAAAATATTAAAAAAAGTAAAAGGCTAGGAACTCAGAATGAAAGACAAACCTTGAAATTGGTAAATATAGCTTCAAGAAAAACACATTACACTAGCTCATGTAATCTGATCTCAAAATGGACTGATGAAAACTTTGTCTGTCTTGGTCTGCAAATGGGCAGTAAGTAAATATAGGCTTGGTCTGGGCATAGTGGCTCACGCCTGTAATCCCAGCACTCTGGGAGTCCAAGACAAGTGGGTTGCCTGAGTTCACAGGTTTGAGACCAGCCTAAGCCAGAGCGAGACCCAGTCTTTAAAAATAGCCAGGTGTCGTGGTGGGTGCCTGTAGTCCTAGCTACTCAGGAGGCTGAGGGAAGAGGATTGCTTGAGCCTAGAGATTGAGGTTGCTGTGAGCTACGACGCCATAGTACTCTACTGAAGGTGACAATGTGAAACTGTCTCAAAAAAAAAAAACCAAACAAACAAACAAAAATGTTGGATTATACTATCAATCCCTAAGGGAAAAAAATTCTATGTAACATTTAAGATCATGAACATTTAAGAAAGAAGAGTTACTATTAAGATATATTCATGTACTATGTGACCATAACTTTATCTAAGAGACTTACCCAAACTGTAAACTACACTTCATTATATAGGGAGAAGAAGACCAAATTATTCTAGGTCTTCAAAAATGATTTTAATAATCTTGAGCATTAAGAAAGTTTTTCAACAATCAAGGAGAAAATATGCTCTTCCTGGGCTGTGAGTGAGGGGCTGGAGAAAGTCAAAGAAAACAAAGCACGTGAGCTGCCCAGCCCTGGGGAGGGTAGAGCCCCAGAAAAAGCATGGCTGGACACAGGAGATACCAAATGAGAGGCCCTGCCAGGGACACAGACCCTGGCGCCCATCAGGCAATCTCAAGTGCAACAGCTGCTCTTTGGGTGGAGGCTCACCTGGACCAAGAGACAACACAAAGACCAGAGCCCTCTCTCAATGCCAGTGTTACACATGCATGCTATGGGATTTAAAGACCCAGAGAAGAAAAGCAGGAACAGGGAAGAGAGGGCCTGCAAAGGGGGGTATTTTAACTTAGAATTATCTTAGATACTTAGAGTAATAGAGAATATTAAATGTTTTCTCCAAAGAAAGTTGTGTTCAATTATATAAAAATTAAGTTATAGTTTAGTCCTGAATTGGGACTAAAAGTATTAAACCACTATAAATATTTGAGTTAAACTGATTATCAAAAGGGGAATTGGTCTTGTACCCTCAATGAATCCCCAACAATAAAAAAAAAAAAAAGGAGAATTGGAACTTGATATCTTGCTTTTCCTGTTCTGGAGAAATGTTTATAGTGAGATCAATTAATAGGTAGCAAAATAGTCTGGCTGAAAGTTAAAAGAGATCCAGAGAGAATCGGCTAATTATTCAGGTTGCCTACTTTAGCCCCTTAAAAATGTTAAGCAATAGTAACACCTAATTTTACATGTTTTCTCTGCCTTAAAAATTTTAGGAAAAAAAAATTTAGGAGGAAAAACGGTTTCTTTCAAGTCTCAAGTTATTACAGGCCCTATTTTGAGAGGGGCATTAAAATAATCTTTGATTAGAAGATTGTCTAATTGATTGGTTAATCAATTAGATTGCTTGTTCTGAAGCCTGTTCTCCATTTTGAGCCATGTGATTTTACACAAGCAAATTAATCCTTAAGAGCCTCAGTTTCCCAATATCTAATATTGAACTAGTGCTACCTTTCCTGCCTTCCTAACTGCATTTTTGCAAAACTGAAAGTTGACAATGTGGTGACAGTGTTTGCAAACTGAAAGGCACTATACAGATACAGGGTATGGCTGATGTGACAATATGACATACATGAAGTTACCTCTGCTGCCCTGACCTCTTTTATGGAAGTTTATGAAGACTCCTTCTTCAGATGTACACTTGACCTTGTTACTAATTTAGACAACATTCTATCATGTATATGGTAATAAAAAAGGAATAGATCAAAACATCTACATTATTAGAAGTTAAAAATGAGGTTTCCATCCTTGTAGAACTGTGCTACACAAATGGAAACGTTCTGAATGACAGTAAGAAAGAATCAATTTTTTCTTTTCTTTTAAGACAGAGTCTCAAGCTGTTGCCTGGGGTAGCATGCTATGGAGTCACAGCTCACAGGAACCTCAAACTCTTGGGCTTAAGCAATTCTCTTGCCTCAGCCTCCCAAGTATCTGGGACCACAGGCGCCTGCCACAACGCCCGACTATTTTTTTGTTGTTGTTGTAGTTGTCGTTGTTTAGCTGGCCCGGGCTGGGTTTGAACCCACGAGTCTGGGTGTATGTGGCTGGCACCCTACCTACTGAGCTAGGGGTGCTGTCAAAGTTTGTATTCTTTTGCGAAGATTAAATGAAGAGGCATCATTGACAGAATTTATGATCTTCTAAGCAAGGTAGAATATTAGTGTTCTCATTAAAACAGGGAATGTAATGCAATAAATCTGAAAGACACAATCACATTCAAATAGTCATCGAAAGTTTCTGGGGTCTCTGTTGGTAGAAGAGAATGTTAAATTTCAGGTTAAAAAAAAGTGGTCTGTAACAAATGATAATATCAGTAGCAGCTCTTACGTGTTCAACATGTTCTCTGAATCATTTTTTTTATGTGTACTGCCCTATTTATTCTAAACATCAGCATGGACTATTATTCTCCCGTCACAAATAAGAAAACGAGCTTGTGGAGGTTCAAGATGATGCTACCCAACTATTCAGGGGCAGACGCAGACCTTATATTCATCTCCATTTACACACAGATTCAAGGGATAGTGAGAAAACAGATTTTTTACATTTTCCTTAACTAATTCACTCTGACAATACATAAAGCTATACTGTGCATAGTTCAGTGCGGAGAAAATTTCCCCTCCTACTTGGAGAAGTTAATTGCCTATGAAGAAAATCAGGAGTTTTGAAGTATTGAGAGTTGTTCTATATCCTTGTTAAGTTTGCACAGAATTAGCAATAAAGTTTAAGATTTCTGTGAGCACCTATTCAATGCCTTCCCTAAGCACTGTAGAGAATACAAGAAATAATATGAACTACCAGTTCTTTAGGAACTCATGTTTTCCTTGGCAAGAAAATATACACAAATAATGTTGATTCCAGGCAATATTAGTAAAAGTAGAAAGAGGAAGGAGAATTCTGGTAAGAAGTGAAGAGAAAAGAGGCAAACAGGGAAAGAAAGAATTCTGAGGCTTTGCTGGTTCTGCCGTTGATTTCTTCTGGATAGAGATGGAGGGAAATCATTCCAGGTCTGAGGATTTACATGGATTGGAGAAGCAAGAAATGTTGAAGCATCCTCACTTTTCAAGCAGCAAGCTGTAAAGGTGAAGAGATGGCAAAGGTTCTTAAAGGCTATGTGAAGAAGGTCTGACTGAGTCTGCACAGTGATAAGGTTTGAATGAAGGTCTGAAAAGAACAGTTATGCTTTGAAAGAACTCAATTGCGGGCATTCACTTAAGAGGGGATGGGAGGGGCCAAACCAAGACATTTTCTCCAAGAGATCTGGTAGACGTTGAACTTTTGCCTTTCAGCATAATTGGAGCCAATTTGAAAGTTGCCTATAGAATTGGTTCATTGAGGTCTTGGAAGTAGATAACAAATAAAATAAAAAGGAAAAGGAAATTATCAAAGGTTAAAAAGGAAATTATTTGAAATGCTTGCATTTGGAATGTGAGACGAAAGAGTAGAGTCCATGAAGGAGAAGAAGAAAAACACTTTTTAAAACCATTTTTTTAAAAGCCTTGGATTCTGGCTCAGCATCTGTAGCTGAAGCGGCTAAGGTGCCAGCCACATACACTGGAGCTGGCGGATTCGAATCCAGCCTGGGCCTGCCAAACAATAATGACAACTACAACCAAAAAAATAGCCGGGCATTATAGCAGGCGCCTGTATTCTCAGCTACTTGGGAGGCTAAGGCAAGAGAATTGCTTAAGCCCAAGTGTTTGAGGTTGCTGTGAGCTGTAAGGCCATGGCACTCTACCCAGAGTAAAGGCTTGAAACTCTGTCTCAAAAAAAAAAAAAAAAAAAAAAAGCCTTGGATTCTGCATTCTAATAGTTAAAACTAAAGACTGTATTGAGAAATAAAGGCAATTGTTGTATAATGCAATAGAATTGCCATAGAAAATAAGATCAGAGACTGCATTCTATGTTTAAGATTTGTAACTCTTATGAGAATATTTACAGGAGAGCATCAGAGTCAAATCCATGTCGAGATACGAGACAGTAAAGAGAAGAAGGACTTTACACACGAAGAGTCAACCCAGGTCATTTGATCCGCTAATTAGATAAACTTATAAAATCTGAATTATTGGGCCAGAGATGCACTTTGATAAAACTCTATAAATAATTTCTAAGATTTGTTTCCTTTAAATCACTCATACACAAACTAAGAGTTCAAGCCTGACTCAGATAATCAGATCTGAAGTAATAAAAAATGCTTCTCCTTTGAATAACTTACATGCAAACTTGTGGTCTTTCAAAATAGGAACAAAAGAGAAAATAAACCAAAGGTTCCTAAAAATCACCCTTTTACCAGGTGTACCAGGGGAAAAAAAGAGTGAGGCAGTTTTCCAAAGTAGAAATAAAGATGGAAAGAAACTTGCCTGGTGAGGAAGGATGTTGCAGGAAGTGCAACATGGGTATAGAAGGAGTTGTTGAGGGAAAGATGCATAGTAAAACTTAGTGTTTATCATAGAACATAAGTATAGCATTTTTTTTAAAGGTATTTTTAAAGAATTCCCTTCTGTTCATTCAAAGTTCAAAGGCTAGAGGAAATGATAGGAAATTGGGGGAATTGCAGGCAGCTGCCATCTGTGGTCTTTAGGCCTTGAGCTGACATCGTGACCCTCTATTAAGAAGCTCCCAAATGTGAACTAAGAGAAACAGCATGCCAATTATTGCCCTTTAAAGGCCATCAGAGGGAGTTTGCAAGCACCATGACTTAAGCTTCTAAAAGAGACTTGCAAAGTATTCAAGCAATTAACAGTGTGAAACAGTTAAGGGAGACATCAAAAAAAGCACTGGACTCCAAAGTGGTATTCCCTCTACACTCTAAAGATTGGAACCAAGCATCTGCTTACTGCCAGATTCACACCCCAGCAGATGTGACTCTTCACTTATTCATGCTTCCCCGTCACAGAGAACCACATCACTGATAGAAAACACACACACACATGTTTTTGTGATAAATGCTTCCCTAATGGTCAAATACATTAAGTGAATTAAAGAAAATTATTCTTTTCGATGAATGAACATTCATTTCTTTATCAACTGAGTAACACTTCCTTGGTTGTGTCTTCCATAAGTGACAAAAACCTAAGTCAAACTGACTTAAATATAAATTAAATCTATTTATTAGTAATCAAAAAGCGCTGATACTTATATTTAATTTCAGGTGAGGATTGAACTAGTAGCTCAAGTGATAGACCCAAAGGCCCACTATTTTCCATCTCCCTATCTCTTATGGCAATGATTTTATTCTTAGGTTTGAAGATTATTGCCTCTAGCTACAGTTTTAAGTTCTCTCCAGAGGATAGTTAGTATTGCTTCTGCAGGTCCTGAATTCACCTCCTCATACCAGCCTCTCAGGGAATAGAAAGAGGCATTTTCCACCCACTAGCCTTGCCAAGTGTCCTGTCATACCTTGTAAACTCTTACTGAATTATCTGTCAGTCAAAGGAAAGGATATATCAATAGTTTACCTAGGACCATTTTAATAGAGAGTGAGTAGAGAGTGGAGTCAGTCTCACCACTATCTCTTATCAAGAAAACAGGAAAAAGTGATTCCCCAGAGGTATATTGTAGTACTGTTTTACTTGCCTCTCCTTGAAACAAAGTAAAAGCAAAAAATGTATATAGTCCCAGCTACTCAGGAGGCTGAAGCAAGAGAATCGCTTAGGCCCAAGAGTTTGAGGTTGCTGTGAGCTGTGACACCATAGCACTCTACCGAGAGTGACGTAGTAAGGTCTGTCTCAAAAATAAAAAAAAGCAAAAATATAAGAGAGGTCATGAAATAATGCTGAGTATTCACTACAATCTCATGAGTCGAGGGATGATAGAAATAATAGTTTATATTTTTTCCTAAGCAAAGACAATTAATTGCTTGATCATAATTGCTAGAAAGTAGAGATCAGAACAAACTTCAAGCTCATTTAATATATCTATCAATATAAATACTGAATCAGAAGAAAACCATTTGGAAAGTAGAGTATAGTTTCATTAGTACTCATCTGAACAAAATGTTTCTACCAGCCAAGATGACGCTTAGTAGGTTTACCTCCCTAGGCAGAATCATTCCCTATAATTCTATACTCTTCTCAGCATATCCCCATCTGTACACAGTAAATAGCATATCAGACTCAGTCTGATCTTCATTTCCAAGGTAGATACCCCAAGAACAAAAATATTTCTTTTCAGTGTAGGTTATTAAATTAATTGTGTGGAATAAGTCAATCTCTGAAAAGGCCAACTGGCCTATTTTTTCACAGGGTTTAATCAACTTTTGATAATCCATAAGTAAACAGAAGGTATTACTGAATGCTTGCTGTGACTTAAGCTGCCTATCTGACTTTGAGATATGTATTGCCAGGAGGCTGATCTTCATGGATGGAACTCAAATGAGAGAAAAAATGTAAGACTTTTTTCTGACTTTTAATCTGTATTCAGCTTTGCTACAAAAATTTCCCATCTTTACATTAAAAGTATGCTGGAAATTTCAGGATACGGGAAGACTTACATTTCTAACCAAAATTTTCTCATCCACTTATGAATTTAGCAAACGTTCCCAAGGAAGTGAAAAGGATATTTGATAAATGAAAGTAACACCACTGCAAAGCAAAATAAAACCTTACATGTTGATTTTAATTTTAAATAATGCTGTTTGAGATTGGGGAGGAAAACAAATCTTTCTACTGTGATGATAATTTGAGCATAAAACTCATTCTGAAAATTTGGTTTCTTAAGTATTAATTCTTATAAATCATGGATTCCAGTTCTATTGGAGGATTATAGACATTTTATGTCTTCATTGGTTGAAAAAAATTACTTCTAATTCTAATACCTGTTACTTTCCTTCGATGATTATGTAGTAACAGAACTAGTCTTCCCATATATGTGTAAAATGTAACCAGGTGTATATAAATGTGTGTGTGTGTGTGTGTGTGTGTATTTGTCAAATGAGTCATATTTAGAGGCAAAAATAGAATAGCAATGACATTGAAAGTTGATTATTTTGAGACTTAAAGAAAAATTAATAATTTAGGACCTATTGTTTCCAACTTACATAGTATTTAATTTCTTACTAATAAAAGTTAAAAGAAGCTTGGGTATATTTTGATGAGACCTTTGCAGAAAAGACATTAAAAAATTTTTTTTTCTATTTTGATAAAAAAAGAAAGGTTTGTATATAATTGCCAAGATCTCCACATGTTATAACAGTGATTTTATTTATTTTTTTACTTCTTCATAACAGTTGCCAAGTGCCCTGTTACTCCTTGTAAACTCTTATCGAATTATCTGTCAGTCCAAGGCAGGGATATAGCAATAGTTTAACTAGGACCAAGATGGCCTTTGTTTTGAATTGCCTATACCATATGTTTCTAGGATATGCTTTATTTTTAAATTAATTTTAGCATCTGATTCACATTATGTTCTTCTTTTTCTTGTACTTTATAAATAATTATATCCTATGGAATCTCACCTAAACTCTATTTTTTTTCTGGTCTAAATAAACAAAAAGAAATCAACATTATTTTAATTTTTTAAAATGCCCTTAAAAATAAGTGTTTCAGTCATCAAGTTTTTTGTCTCTTTTACAGTAAAATTTCTAGTTGAGCATTTTAAGTCCTCTTTAGTCTGGATATTTAATAAAAATTAAACTATAGAGTAAAATTTGGATTATAATAGTAATTTTATATATCTATGTGTATATATATATGTATAAAGAGAGAGAAAGAAAGGGAGACTCTACATTCATAATTACAAGGCATAAATATCTTTCATAATATAATTTAATGCAAACACAAAATTAGCAATAAGTTTAAAGTAAAAGCATAATAAACATATTCAACCTGTGGAATGGGAGAAAATATTTGCAATCAATGTATCTGACAAAGGACTAATCCCCAGAATTCACAAGGAACTCAAACAACTCAATAAAAATACTCAAATAACCCCCGTAAAAAGTGGGCTGAGGACATTTTTCAAAAAAGACAAACAAATGGCCAAGAAGTATATGAATAAATGTTCAACATCACTAATCACAAGTGAAATGCAAATTAAAACCACAATTAGAAATCATCACATACCAATCAAAATGGCTATTATAAAAAAAGCAAAAAATAGTAGATGTTGGTGAGGATGCAGAGAAAAAGGAACTCATACACTATTGGAGGGAATGTCTATTAGTGAAACATCTATAGAAAAAAGTATGGAGATTTTTCAAAGAACTAAAAATAGGACTTCCATATGATCCTGTAAGTCAATTATTGAGAATCTATCCAAAGGAGAAGATATCAATATATAAAGATACCTGCACTTGTATATTTATTGAAGCACTATTGAACAGCAAAGATATGGAATCAATCTAAGTGTCCATCCACAGAGGATTGGATAAAGAGAATGTGGTATATGTACACAGTTGAAAACTATTCAGCAGTAAAGAATAATGATATTATGTCTTTTGCAGCAACATGAACAGAACTATAGGCCATTTCTGTTAACAGCTCAGACACAGAAAGACAAATACTTTATGTTCTCACTTGTAAGTTAGAGTTAGTTAATGTGTACACATGGGAGCAGAGTGTGGAATGATGGTCAAAGATGTGGAAGAGAGGTGGGGTGTGGATTATGGGAGGTTGGTTGATGGGGAAAACGTGCTTTGCTTCAGTGATGTATTGACTACTGATTTCATGACAAGCAATATATCAGTATAACAAAGTTGCACAAGTACCTCCTTGAGTATATACAAATAAAAAACAAACACAGCTGTGTGGGGGTGGTGGCTCACACCTATAATCCTAGCACTCTGTGAGACCCAGGCAGGTGGATTGCCTGAGCTCACAGGTTCAAGCCCAGCCTGAGCCAGAGCGAGACCTCCTCTCTAAAAATAGACAGGTGTCATAACGGGCACCTGTAATCCCAGCTACTCAGGAGGCTGAGGCAAGAGAATCACTTGAGCCCAGAGAGTTTGAGGTTGCTGTGAGCTGTGATGCCATGGCCCTCTACCAAGGGAGACAAAGTGAGACTCTGTCTCAAAAAACAAACAAACAAAACAAATAAAAATGCATACTTTAAATAATAAAGGCACACTTATTAAACAAAACAAAACAAAACAAAACACTATTCCAAGCTGGGCATGGTGGTTCACACTTGTAATCCTAGCACTCTAGGAAGCCACGATGGGAAGATCACTTGAGGTTAGGAGTTGGATATCAGTCTGAGAAAAAAGCAAGACTCAAACTCTACTAAGAATAGAAAAAGTTAGCCAACCGTGGTAGCTTGAGCCTGTAGTAGCAGTTACTCAGGGAGCTGACAGAGGAGGATTGCTTGAACCCAGAAGTTTGATGTTACTGTGAACTAAACTGAGGCCATAGCACTCTAGGTCAGGTGATAGAATGAGACTGTGTCTAAAAGTAGTAATAATAATAATCGCCCTTCCGGGCCAGATGTGGTGGTGTTTGCCTATAGTCTTAGCTATTCAGAAGGCTGAGGCAGGAGGATCACATGAGCCCAGGAGTTTGAGGCTGCAGTGAGCTATGATGATGCCACTATTTTCCAGCCTGGGATACAGAGTGAGACACTATCTGCAAAAATAAAAATCACCATTTCCGTTAGAAAGACTGGATATTCTATCACTAGATTTCTTCAGATTTCTCTAACTTATATCTCGTAGTGAAAAGATCTGCATTTCCCTAATTTGTCATTAATCTGCAGCTGCACATCTTTTCAAATGCATACCTTTTGGAGGGAAATGTCAATTTAAATCTTTTGCCAATTATTAACTGAATATTTATTATGATCATCATCATTACTATTACTTTGTATCTTTTTATTTTGGAGATTGGGTCATGTTCTATTGAGCAGGCTGCAGTGCAGCGAGTGGTATGATTATAGCTCACTGCAGCCTCAAACTCCTGGGTTTAAGCAATTCTTCTGCCTCAAGAGGATCATGTGGTTTTGCCCTTTATTCTGTTAATAAGACATATCATCACATTGATTCATTTCTGTATGATTTCTAGCGTTATACTCTAAGGATTAATGTCACTTGATATGATCCCTTTTATTTTTTATTTATTTTTTGATTTCAAGTTAATTTGAGGGTACAAATAAATAGGTTACAATGTTTTCATTTGTCAGGTAGAATCCCTCTTAAACATAGTATTGTTCATTTCAACAAACTTTGCAAAGAACCAACTTTTGCTTTCATTAATTTTATTTTAAGGGTTTTCTACTTGATTTTCATTTATTTCTGGTCTAATCTGTATTATCTTCTTTCTGTTTGCTTCAGGTTTAGTTTTCTCTCTTCTTTTAAGTGGAACAAAAGGATATCGATTTGATATAGGTATTTACAGCTATAAATTTCCCTTTGGGTGCTGCTTTAGCTATATGTGATATCCTATAAGTCGTGGTATGTTTTTTTGTTCTTGTTTTCATTCATCAGAAGAAAATTTTAATTTCTCTTTCAATTTATTTATTGACCCATTGTTTAGTAATGTGGTGGTTAATTTTTATACATTTGTGCTTTTTCAAAATATAATTTTGTTGTTGCTTTCTAATTTAATCCATTATGTTTAGAGAACAAGATTTTATACTCTTTAAATTTGAGGCTTATTTAACAGTCTAGCACATGATCAGTCATGGAGGGTATTCCTTGCTCACTTGAAAAAAAATGTGTTTTCTGCTATTGTTGGGTTGAGTGTTTGTTCTATAGATGTCCATTAGGTCTGGTGGGTCTTTAGCATTCTTCAAATCTTTTATTTTATATTCTAATTGATCTCCTGCCAGTTTTTCTCTATTATTAAAAGTGGATTATGAAACTTTCCTATTATTATTTTTTAATTGTTTATTTCTTTCCTTAATTTTACCTATTTTGCTTCATGCATTTTGGGGCTGTTTTAGGTGCATACATGTGTATAAGTTATACATATTCCAGAAGGATTTAACATTTTAACATCACAAGATATCTCCTTTTGTCTCTAGTAGTATTTTTATTTTATTTTACAATTTATTTTATTTGATATTAGTATAGCCACTCCAGTTCTCTTATGGTTGCTGTTTCCATGGTATATCTTTTTCACTCTTACTGTCAGACTATTTATATGTTTTGTAGATATGGCATCTTGCTATGTTCCCAGACTGGTCTCAAACTCCTGGCCAAAAGCAAATTTCTACCTTGACCTCCCCAAGTGCTGAATTACAGGCATCAGCTGCCACACAGAGCCAATATTTTGGTTGTATTTCTAAACCTCATCCTATTGCTTTCATATTGCATTTTTTTCTGATAAGAAGTTAACCATTAATCCTATTAGGGTATTTTTTTGTGTTTCATTAAGGATTTGGGGGGTTATGTTTTTTGTTTTTTATTTTGTTTTGTTATTTTTACTTTCAAGATTCTCTTTGTCTTTCAACATTTGTGTAGGATTTGTATGGGTATGGGTATCTTTACATTCATTCTATTTGAAGTTCTTGAGTGTGCAGATTATTGTTCTTCATCAAATTAGACTTCTCAGTCTATTTTTTTATTTTTTGAGACAGGGTTTCACTCTGTCACCCTGGGTAGAGTGCAATGGTGTCATAGCTCACAGCAACCTCAAACGCCTGGACTCGAGTTATCTTCTTGCCTCAGTTTCTATTTTCAGTAGAGATGGGGTCTCACTCTTGGTAAGGCTGGTCTTGAACACTCAAGCTCAAGAAATCCACTCTTCTCAGCCTCCCAGAGTGCTAAATCCACTCTCCGCAGTGCTCCCAGAGTTATAGGCATGAGCTAACGCACCTGGCCTCTCAGTCTATTTTTTTAAATAGACCACCATAGCTCAGTGGTTAGGGTACTGGCCACATGCAACTGGGCTGGTGGGTTCAAGCCAGCCTGGGCCAACTAAATAACAATGACAACTGCAACAACAATCACAACAGCAAAAAAAAAACGGCTGGGCATTGTGGTGAGCGCCTGTTGTCCCAGCTATTTAGGAGGCTGAGGCAAGAGAATCACTTAAGTGTTTAAGGTTGCTGTGAGCTGTGATACCACGGCATAATCTCTAATTCTAGAGTTAAAGATTAATTCTTTCTTCTATCTAATTATTTTTTCTGCCAGTTTAAGACTATCGTTGAGGACCTCTTATAAATTTTTTATTTGGTAGTTTTACTTTTCAACCTCAGAATTTTCATTTTGGTATTTTAAGAAATGTAATTCTTTTTATCAGTATTCTATATTGGAGAAAACATTATCATAACACCTTTCTTCAATTATTATGCATAGTTTCCTTCTGTTTTTGCATATTGGCTACTTTGAGGTCTTAACCAATTGAAGCTCACATCTGGACTCCTTCAAAATCAGCTTCAGTTGCCTACGTTTTTTGTGGGATATGTCACCTCTTCCTATTTTTCATATGTTTCATAATATTTTGTTTAAAGGTGAAAATCTTAAAAAATGTATTTTGACAACTTCTGCATACTGATTTCTCCACCACCACTGTGGGTTGAATTTTCTGCTATTTCCTTAGTGCTTTATTTATTTGTTTTATGAGTTAGCTAAACTGCTTCTGTGAGCATCTACTTTTCCTCAGTGTATAGCCTTTAGTGTTCCTGTCAAATATTCTTTTCTTTTTTTAATTTAAATATATTTAGGGATACAAGTTTTTGCTACATGGATGAATTATATAAGACTGAAGTCAGAGGTTTTAGGGTACCTGTCACCAGAATAGTGTACACAGTACCTCATCCCCTTTCCACTCTTTACCGTCTTAGTTTTTTATGTCCATTATACCACCTTATGATCATATATACCCTTTGTTTAGCTCCCACTTACAAGTGAGAACATGTGGTATTTGTTTTTCCATTCCTAAGATACTTAACTTAGGGTAACAGTCTCCAGTTCCATTCAAGTTGCTGTAAAAGACACTATTTCTTTCCACTGCTCATGGCTGAGTAGTGTTCGATGGATATATATATATATATATATATATATATATATATATATATATGTATACACACACACACACACCACATTTTCATTGTCCACTCATCAGTTGATGTGAACTTAGGCCAGTTCCATATCTTTGCAATTCTGAGTTGTGTTATAAACATTTGGGTACAGATTTTTTTTTATATAATCACTTCCTTTCTGCTCAATAGATACTCAGTAGTGAGATTGCTAGATTGAATGGTAGGTCTACTTTTAGTTCTTTCAGGAATCTCTATACTGTTTTCTACAGTGATTGTACTTATCTGCATTCTCAACAAGGTATAAGTATTCCCTTTTCACCACATTCATGCCAACATCAATGGTTTTCTGACTTTTTAATACTTGCCATTCTGAAAGTAGTAAGATGGTATCTCCTTGCAGTTTTAATTTGCATTTTGCTAGTTTCCATTTTCCTGTTGAGCATATTTGCATTTTTTTGATATTTGTCTTTATTTTTCTGAAAAATATATGTTCATGTCTTTTGCTTACTTTTTGATGGGGTTATTTGTCTTTTCTTGCTGATTTGTTTGAGTTCTTTGCAGAATCTGGATATTTGTCCCTTGTTTGATGTATAATTTATTTTCTCCTATTCTATATATTGTCTTTTTACTCTGCTGATTATTTCTTTTGCTGTGAAGAAACTTTTTAGATTAATTAAATGTCATTTATTTATTTTTGTTGTTGTTGCATGTCTTTGGGGTTCTTAGCCATGAATTCTTTGCCTAGGCCTATGTCTAGAAAAAATTTTCTTATGCTTTCTTCTAGAATTTTTATGGTTTCAGGTCTTATATTTAAGTCTTTAATTCCTCTTAAGTTAATATTTGTATACAGTAGGATTCCTGTTTAGTTCTTCTGTATAGCATGTGACTATCCAATTTTTCCAGCACTGTTTAAGGAATAGAGTGTCCCTTCCCAATGGTATATTTTTGTCTGTTTTGTCAAAAATTAATTGTTTGTGCCTATATGGCTCCATTTCTGGGTTATCTATGCTGTTCTATTGGTCTACGTGTCTACCTTTATACTAGTACCATGCTGTTTTGGTTACTAAAGCCTTATAGTATAATTTGATGTCAGATAATATGATTCTTCCAGATTTGTTTTTAGTTAGGGTTGCTTTGGCTGTATGAAGTTTAGGAATTTTTTAATATCTGTGAAAAATAACACTGGTATTTTGATGGAAATTACATTGAATTAACGTTGATTCTTCCAATCCATGAGTATGAGCATGGGATGTTTTCCTTTTGTTTGTGTCATCTATGCCTTTTTTTCATTAGTGTCTCATAGTTCTTCTTATACAGATCTTTTACCTCCTTGGTCATGTATATTTCTAGGCATTTAATTTTCTTTGCAGCTATTATTAATAGTACTGAGTTCTTTCTTTACCCCTCACCTTGACTGTTATTAGTCAAGTGTATAGAAATGCTACTAGAGAAATTTAAAAGCATTCTTTCTATAAAATGGAACAAGAAAAGAATGTCCACTACTGCCAGTTCTATTCAATATTATACTGGAAGTCCTAGCTACAGCAATCATGCAAGAGAAAGAAATAAGGGCATCCAAATGGGAAAGAGGAGGTCAAACTATTCCTATTTGCCAGTAATAGCATCTTATATCTAGAAAACCCTAAAGACTCCACTAACTCCTAAAAAATTCAATAAGACTCAGGTTACAAGTACTCTTTTTTAGCTTTATCTCTTAGACTAGCTACCTAAAAGTTGTCTCTGGTACAGCGTGAATCACTTGGTGCTAAGTGTTGTGCTTCAGTCCCTTTACCCAGTTAGATTTTTATACTTTACCATTGCATGTGTTTGTGGTTTGGAGGTTATAGGCACAGTTCAAGATATTTATGTTTTTCCCCCATGTTCAAATGGAGAATAGTAGTTTAGATTTTGCCCTGATAATTCCTGAGAAAGCATAACTATGAATGAGCACACAATCTTCCACATTGCAAAGGATGAATATGATTTTATTTTAAAATCTGGTTTCCTAGGAGTTGCCTCTAGGTAAGTGTAACTTGCAATTCAGTCAGTGGTTTGTCGGAGACTGTGCTTAAGCCCCTGTGCCAGTGAGTCTTCCATTCCTTGTTGATTGAACCCTAGGCTGCTGAAACATTTTGGAGTCCACTCCATGCCCTGCTGTGACTGGTTATCAATGGGTGACAGCTACAACTTGCACAGAGCACTCCTGACCAGCAGGGTTGACTGTAATTCCAAGAGAGCTCTTCATGAGTGTCTCTTTCTTTGGTTTTCTCTATTAAACTTCTTAGTGCCTTGCCATCTTGCTTAGCTTCTATTTGTATCATGAGAGCTTTTTAAATTATGTCAAAATCTCCAGTTTTTTAGACGGCACATTATTCCACATAGTTTTTTTCCTCAAGTAGAGCTATGGAGCCCTTTGCCCTTAAGGCCTACCTCTCAACATGAATAAAATCTCTGTGCCACTGCACAAGAGCTGCAAACAGAGATAGTGGCCTGCTTCTGCAGAGTGACACTCTTGCTGCATGGGTGATTGTGAGGGGCTCTCACTGGGGGCATGACATGGTGCTCCCTGGTCTTGCTTGCCTTTCCCAGAGTGAAATCTCTGCCAAAAAGTGAGTTGAAGCAGGAGCTGTAGGAGCCCTACTGTGTGATTGGCATCCCGTGTCTGAGCACAGCTTCTGTCTTATCAATATGGCTTGAGTAGAAAAACAGAAACCTGGTCTTCTCAGCCATACTTTCCAGGAATAAAGGTTCGACATCATGGGGCTAAGGAAGATGAGAAAATCCAGTAGCCTATTTCTTACAAGGCCAAAAGAAGATGGAGAGCACCTTTTCCCCTCAGGTACCCAGATTAGCATTCCTGGGATAGTTTTCATAAGATGGAGTTTGGGGAAATGAGATGAGAAAGGGAGTAGATTATGGTTCACATGCCACACACCCTATTGTTCTTAATGAGATTTACTGGATTATTTTGAACAAATATTTCTCCACTTTCTGTATACTCTTAGGACAATAACTAAATATTTTAAGTGATTTTTTAAAAATAATTTTCTCCAGTTGAATTGTTTCTTTGTTTTAAAAGAGATGAGGATATTGCTATATTGCCCATGCTTGTCTTGAACTGAACTCAAGTGTTCCTCCCACTAAGCCTTCCTAGTAGCTCAAACTACAGGCATAGTTTCAAGTTAAGTTGTTGTTTTTTGAGAAGAGAGTATGCCTTGCTACTCACTCCTCCATTTCAGACTAGGATTATAAAATACTTTCAACTTTGAAAGTCAAAAACATAAACTTTCTGGTAAAAAACTTTAACAAAGAACACTGGTAAGCTGTTTGGAATAATGATTCATCACAGATCATAAACTAGTTTCCTCAGGTTGTTTGGACACCATTGTGCCCTATTTTAGAGAAACATGTAGAATGCCTGAAAGTGTGCTTTTGGTCACTGAAAATCAGAGGGAAGGGAAATTGGGTAGACTTCATTCTCCCTAACATAACTGTTGTGTTTAGCACAGTGATATTAAAGGCAAGGGAGCAATCTTACACATTTCATCCTTAAGGAAGGGTCTTTTCTAGACTTGGTAAAGCTAAACATAGTCTGCCACATAAGAAGGAGCACAGTGTGTAAAACTGCTCAAGCATCCTGAATAAGTTCCGCCAGTGCTTTACATATTCGTTCCAATAGCCGGTAACCAGAGGGCGTTTCATCATCTGGAAAATTGGCTGCTATTTCAGTGATACCAGAAATCAAACTATTGACTGGCTGGAAAGAACAATCAGTGTCACATACATTTGGTGATTCAGGGGCAGGTAGAATTTCTGTGGGACATGAAAAGGATGCCTTGAGTTCCTCAATTCCTCAGCAAATCTCAGCATTTGTTCATGTTAAAATTCACCCTGTAAAAGTGTGGTCCATCTTTCCAAACTATTAAGTGTTTTGTAGATTCTCACTCTGTCATCCACATAATCTGAATCTCCACCTACCCACCAACCTAGTGTCTGATTGTATTAAACCTAATCCAATCTTGGATGAGACCATGTAATAAGAGAAGGATGAACCATTAGATACTCAAGAAACCTCCCAACATAGTGGTTCTCAGGTGCCTCAATTTTTTGGATAAAGAAAATTTTTTAAAAATTAGGGGAACTATCCAAAATTAAAGGCCTTAGCACCCATAGCTCAAAGGTTAGGGAGCCAGCCACATACACTGGGGCTGGTGGGTTCGAACCTAGCCCAGGCCTGCTGAACAACAATGACAACAATAACAAAAAAAATCCAGGTGTTATGGCAGGTGCCTGTAGTCCTAGCTACTGGGAGGCTAAGGCAAGAGAATTGCTTAACTCCAAGGGTTTAAGGGTGCTGTGAGCTGTGACACCATGGCAATTTACCAAGGGCGACATAGTGAGACTCTGTCTCAAAAAAATAAATTAAATAAATAAATAAATAAATAATAAAATTAATGGCCTTTTATTTTGACAAAGAGAATAGGGAAGAAAATGGAAAAGTGTTACCATCTATTGTTACCATATCATAACCTTAATGTTCAAAATGTAGAGAAAACAAAATACTCAAAATGAAAATCAGTTCTTATTTTTTTTCAAAAAGGGACAGTAAATATTCATGCACACATATACTCCCATATACAAATAAATTTATATACTCCATACATTATAATTATCTATATTTATTCATTTATGCACAGACCAATGAGATGAAGCCCCACATCATATCCATGAGGCATACCAATATAACATAACTACATTTATAATCTAGTTCACAGCTACATCTATAATCTACATTTAGATTACCTGTGCCTGTGTTGAGAGTCCAAGCAATGCTATATATTGTGAGTGCCTGGTAAACTTGTTTCTGGTCCTGGCTGCAGTGCCAGTTAAACTGTGGCCTTTTCCTGGCACAATCTCAATGAAACAGGGTTTTGTTTTGTCCCACCCAGGGACTGAATATTTTAATAGTCATGGATTGGCTTTGCACAGGTGCTTGTTTCAGTCCTGTTGGTATATGTCATGTTCTGGCAGGAGACACTGGGTGAAAGTTTTCAAGGCTGAAAATACAGCCTAGAAAAACATGAAAACAATGTGCTTTTGTGGGTTTGGATTTCTGTTTCTGGAAAGAATTCTAACATTTCTACCGCATTCCCAGCAGGCAAGATTTCTTTTTTCTTTTTCTTTCCTTTTACTTACTAACACGGAATGTTAAGCATCCGAGGACATTCATTACATCAGTCTGCCAATTTCAAAACCATAATAATTTGTAGTTTTCTTGGTTGGAAAGGTGGTACATGTACTGATTAGGATGACAAAAGAGAAAATAATTATTTTCAGATTTTTTATTTTCCTAATGTGCTTTAAGGAAGCACAGGTGCAAAGCTTTTACAGTCAGAAAAACAATAAAATTTATACATTCCTGAAGCCAACACTACCTTCTTGTAAAGTAATATTATCTTAATTGAAGTATGAATTAACTCAAATGCTGAAAGAACAAAACTGAGATCCTTGCATTTTTGTGAGACGTAGCTAATGGTCAAAAGTCCTCTCTTGGTGCCAACTCTTGCCTAAGGTTTCTGCACATGACTGAAATAATAGCTGCCTAAAGCATGTCTACTAAATATATATCTACCTAATAAACAGAGGAGAAGGTCTCTTTCCACCCCATGACTCCTTGATAGAAAGTTTAGCTTTTTTATTCAACTAATACTGACTAAGATGATACGGCAGGCATGTGGAAATACCAAGTTTGATCAATCCCAGCCTTTCTTCCTAAATTTCAAAATTAATGCAATGTTGCTCTCCAGGTTCCAGTTCTTAAAATGGTCATATACCAATTCGGATGAGCTCATCCAAAAGTAAGAATGACAAAGTGTGTCCTAGCTGGGCTCCAGAGGTTATTGTTACATTTTTTGGTGGCCATCCTTACTAGACTGACTTTATAGGTCTTCAAAGAGATTACTGCATTTTAATTGCAATTTCTGTTGCGCTCGCTGTCTTCTTAGGACACCTAGGCCTGTTCTACAAACCTGGTATGTAACTCAGATACTTCACACCTAATCTCCAACTATTGTACCTCAAATCAGAAACAACATATGCAGCACAAACTTCAATTTCTGGTGCCTTCTTTCTCTCTTTTTTAAAGTTCAAAATAAATTATAAGGAGGTAAAATCTTTTTCATAGTTTTCATATTTACCAATTCTTCATCCCATTCCCATTTACCTATCCCTCTTGAATAGCAAGTTTAGCTAAACCAAGAATTAATTCACTGAAAATTTACCAGCCTTATATTAGATGAAGCCTTTCATAAGGAGAATTACATAGAATTACACAAAAGATTTAATCTTCTTACTAATTTTATGAATAGTAATTTTATGTTACTTTTTCATGTACCTTCAAAACCATTTGTCTCCTAATAATTTCAAACTAGGAAGAGATTTCTAAGATGGCGGCTGAGTAACAGCTTCTTTGCAACTGGGCATGGTGAGTCTGGGGAGAGAAGACTCCAGGCATCTTTGCCTGGTGGGATCTGCCTGGAAACATCCCTTTGGGGACACAGGAAGTCAGTGTGAGACTTGTGGACAAAAGCAGTGGAGAACTGGCAAGTGTTTGCTCGGTCTAATCGCACCAGCAGGGCAGCTGTAAGTACAGCAACAGTGACATTGCAAACTGGAAGCAAATTGCAAGCTGTTTTCGTTTTTCTGGACTTGGCACTCAGTTGAACTACCTTGGGAGAACTTGGGTAAGAATGCAGAGGACTTTAAGCATTGTCTAGGGCCCCAGACGTGGCCACTGAGCCAGATGGAGCTAATAATGTTTGGCTGTGGGCCGCACAGAGCCACTGTGGGAGAACTGCCCTGGCAAGCTCCACCCTCAGGGTTGCAGAGTGAGGATCAAGCGGGAGTGAGTAATCTACTGACTGAGCAGCCTAAAGGTGGGGACTGAGAAACCCTATAGCCCTGGCCCTCAGGGACATAGAGTAAGACCAGTTTTGGCACACTGGGTAAGTGGATAGCCACTTCAGGAGTGATCCCAGCAACAAGTGCTTTCCTGGGGAAGCTTCTGCTTGGCCCAAGTTAGAGGTTAAAGTGCATTTTAAGTGGGCAGAGGAGAGATTTAGGCTCTCCACTCTGCGGAGTTAGAAATCAGCAGAGGCCTTCAGTCTCCATCTCTTACAGCTGTACCAGCATTGTGATTAACATCTCATACCCCCAGAAGATCACCTGTTTCCCAGACACTATTCAGAAAGATATATATACTGATTTGTTTTTTGTTTTTTTGTTTTGCTTTTTCTTTAATTTCAAAATTTTTCCCTGTAGATTTTTCTTTTCTTTTTTTTCTCCTTCTTTTCTTTCTTCATTTTTCTAGTTTAAATATAATTTTTCATTGTTGCATTTTTCAACAATTAGAACTTCAGTTTTGCTAGTGTTTCTACCTCTCTCATTTTGTTTTTCCCACAATTTTATCCCATAAAGTTTTCTGTTTGCTTGTTTTGGTTTGATTTATAGCATTTTTGCCTTTCTTCTCTACTTGGTGGAGGTGGGGTACTATGTCCAAACAGGCTAGCAAAGAGCTGCTGACCTCAAGGGAGCCACCCAACCTAGCACCACCAGATGTTTGGGGGTTTTTAAGCTTGGGTCAAAGTACCCTACTGTACACCCCTCTTTTGCTCCTGTCTCCCTCATTCTGTGTCTCTCTTCTTTTTGTCAATATTCCCTTTACCCACACCCTCTCCTTTCTCTTTTTTCTTTTCTTTCTTTTTTTTTTTTTTCTTTCTTTTTTCCATTATTGCTGTTCAATCCTCTCATCCTTCTGGTCCTGTATCAAAAGGACTCATCGAAACCCTAGTCCAGAGGCATGGCAACTTAAAAATAAAGTGGAAATGAAAGGAAAATTAGGGCAAGGAAACAGGTAAAAGGAATCACTTATGAGGAGGAACCAGCAGAAAACTCATGGCAATATGAAAAACTAGTCCAGAGCAACCCCCTCCCCCAAGGGACTGTGAGGTAGCTATTGCAGAGGATTCCACCTATAAAGAAATGTTAGAAATGACAGAAAGGGAATTTAGAATACAGATGATGAAAACAATGAAGGAAATGATGGAAACAGTGAAGGAACTGCTGATAAAGTGGAAAATAACCAAAAGGAAATCCAAAAACAAAATCAAATAAGAGATGAATGATATGAAGAATATAGAAAGGATATAGCAGAGCTGAAGGAACTGAAGCAGTCAATTGGGAACTTAAAGATGCAATAGAAAGGATCAACAACAGATTAGACCATGCAGAAAAAAGAATTTTGGAGGTAGAGGACAAAGCTCTTGAGATAACTCAGATAGTTAAAGAGGCAGAAAAGAAGAAAGAGAAAGCAGAATGTTCGCTGACAGAATTATGGGACTCTATGAAGCATTCAAACATACAAGTTATAGGTATCCCAGAAGGGGAAGAAGAATGCCCCAGTGGAATGAAACCCATACTACAGAATATTGTAAATGAAAATTTCTCAAATATCACAAAAGATTCTGACACACTCCTTTCAGAGAGATATCGGACCCCAGGACGCTTCAACTCTAACCAAGATTCTCTAAGACACATTGTGATGAACCTGTTCAGAGTCAAGACAAAAGAAAAGATTCTTCAAGCTGCCAGGAGTAAGCGTCAGTTGACCTACAGGGGCAAATCCATCAAGGTGACTACGGAATTCTCCAATGAAACTTTCCAAGCAAGAAGACAATGGTCATCTACCTTTAATCTACTTAAACAGAACAATTTCCAGCCCAGAATTTTATATCCTGCTAATCTAAGCTTTAAAATTGACAGAGAAATCAAATCGTTTACTGATATGCAAACATTGAGGAAATTCACCACAACGAGACCAGCTCTATAGTAAATACTTCAACCTGTTATACACACTGACCATCACAATGGATCATCAGCAAAGTAAGAACTCAGAATTTAAAGGACAGAACCTAACTTCCACACTGATGCAAAAGATAAAACTAAGCAATGGACTCTCACAAAATAAGATGAATAGAACACTACCACACTTACCAATTACCTCAATAAATGTTAATGGCTTGAATTCCCCACTGAAAAGGCATAGATTAGCTTACTGGATTAAAAAACATAAGCCATCCATTTGCTGTCTGCAAGAAACACACCTAGCTTCAAAAGACAAATTAAAACTCCAAGTTAAGCATTGGAAGACAATTTTTCAGGCAAACGGAATTAGGAAGAAAAGAGGAGTTGCAATCTTATTTTCAGATACATGTGGATTTAAAGCAACTAAAGTCAAAAAAGACAAAGATGGTCACTTTATATTGGTCAAGGGAAAAATACAACAAGAAGATGTTTCAATTTTAAATATTTATGCACCCAATTTAAATGCTCCTAGATTCTTTAAACAGACCTTACTCAGTCTGAGCAATATGATATCCTATAATATCATCATAACAGGGGACTTTAACACTCCTATTACAGAGCTGGACAGATCCTCCAAACAGAAATTAAACAAAGATATAAGGGACTAAAATGAGACCCTAGAACAACTGTGCTTGGTAGACGCATATAGAACACTCCATTCCACAGATAAAGGATATACATTCTTCCCATCTCCCCATGGGACATTCTCCAAAATTGATCATATCCTAGGACACAAAACAAACCTCCACAGAATCAAAAGAATTGAAATTTTACCTTGTATCTTCTCAGACCACAAGGCACTAAAGGTGGAACTCAACTCCAAAAGAAATGTTCAACCCCACACAAAGGCATGGAAATTAAACAACCTTCTGTTGAATGATAGTTGGGTGCAAGAAGAAATAAAACAGGAAGTCTTTAACTTCCTTGAGCATAACAATAAAGATACAAGCTATCAAAACCTGTGGGATACTGCAAAAGTAGTTTTGAGAGGAAAATTTATTGCTTTAGATGCCTACATTCAAAAAACAGAAAGAGAGCACACCAACAAACTCACAAGCCATCTTATGGAATTGGAAAAAGAAGAACAATCTAAGCCTAAACACAGAAGAAGAAAAGAAATATCCAAAATCTGTGGCTCAAGTGGCTAAGGCATCAGCCACATACACCTGAGCTGGTGAGTTTGATCCAGCCCAGGCCTGCCAAACAATAATGACAGCTGCAACCAAAGAGTAGCCAGGTGTTACAGCAGGTGCTTATAGTCCCAGCTACTTGGGAGGCAGAGGCTCACTTGAGCCCAGGAGCTAGAGGTTGCTGTGAGGTGTGATGCCACAGCACTCTACCCAGGGCGAAAGCTTGAGGTTCTGTCTTAAATTAAAAAAAAAAAAAAGAAAAAGAAAAGAAATATCCAAAATTAAATCAGAGATCAATGAAATTGAAAACAAAAGATTCATTCAGAAAATTAATGAAACAAGGAGTTGGTTTATTGAAAAACTAAATAGCTAGACTAACTAGAAATAGAAAAGTAAAATATCTAGTAATCTCAATCAGAAATGATAAAGGGAAAATTACAACTGATGCCACAGAGATACAAGAGATCATGTCTGCATACTACCAGAAAATCTATGCCCAGAAATTTGACAATGTGAAGGAAATTGATCAATATTTGGAATCACAGCCTCTCCCTAGTCTTAGCCAGGAAGAAATAATGCTCCTGAACAGACCAATTTCAAGCACTGAGATTAAAGAAACAATAAAAAATCTTTCAACAGAAAAATGCCCAGGTCTGGATGGATCCACATGTAAAAGACTGAAACTGCACCCACTCCTTTCTCTACTCACAAAAATTGATTCAAGATGGATAAAGGACTTAAATTTAAGGCATGAAACAATAAAAATCCTCCAAAAAGATAGGAAAAACACTGGAAGATATCAGCCTAGGGAAAGACTTCATGAAGAAGACTGCCATAGCAATTGCAACAACAACAAAAATAAACAAATGGGACTTAATTAAACTGAAAAGCTTCTGTACAGCTAAGGAGACAACAACCAAAGCAAATAGACAACCTAGACAATGGGAAAGGATATTTTCATATTTTGAATCAGACAAAAGCTTGATAACTAGGATCTATAATAGAGAACTCAAATTAATCCACATGAAAAAAGCCAGGAATACCACATATCAATGGACAAGAGACATGAATAGAAACTTCTCTAAAGAAGACAGACGAATGGCTAACAAACATATGAAAAAATGCTTATCATCCGTAATTATTAGAGAAATGGAAATCAAAACCACCCCGAGGTTCCATCTGACCCCAGCCAGAATGGCCCACATCACAAAATCTCAAAACTGCAGATGGTGGCATTGATGTGGAGAGAAGGGAACACTTTTACACTGCTGGTGGGACTGCAAACTGATACAACCTTTTTGGAAAGAAGTATGGAAAACCCTCAAAGAACCCAGGCTTAGACCTCCCATTTGATCCTGTAACCCCATTACTCGGTATCTACCCAGAAAGAAAGAAAAAAAGAAACCTTTATTATAAAGATACTTGTACTAGACTGTTCATAGCAGCTCAACGTACAATCACCAAAATGTGGAAATAGCCTAAATGCCCACCAAGCCAGGAATGGATTAACAAGCTGTGGTAGATATACACCATGGAATACTATTCAGTCATTAAAAAAAATGGAGAATTTACGTTTTTGTATTAACCTGGATGGAAGTGGAACACATTATTCTTAGTAAAGCATCACAAGAATGGAGAAGCATGAATCCTATGTACTCAATTTTGAAGGAGGAAAATTAATGACAATTAATGACTTGGTGGGGGTGGGGGAAGGGGAGAGCAGAGAAACAATGAAGGACGGAGGGGTGGGGAAAGGAAGAGCAGAGAGAGGGAAGGAGTGAAGGAATGGGGTCTTGGTGTGTGCAACACCTTTTGGGGGCAAGACATGAAGAGGGTCTTTACCTAACAAATGCAATCAATGTAAACTGGTTTCTTGTACCCTCAATGAATCCCCAACAATAAATTTATAAAAAAAAAAATAAAAAGTGAAGTCTTTCCCCAGGCCAATATCTTCCAGTGTTTTTCCTATGTTTTCTTTCAGGATTGTTATTGTGTCATGCCTTAAATTTAAGTCCTTTATCCAACTTGAATCAATTTTTGTGAGTGGAGAAAGTTGAGGGTCCAGTTTCAGTCTTTTACATGTGGATATCCAGTTTTCCCAGCACCATTTATTGAATAGGGAGTCTTTCCCCCAAGGTATGTTCTTGATTG
>CAUYRH010068484.1:0-11554 GCA_963574655.1 Perodicticus potto
CAGAGCCTCAAGCTGTCACCATGGATAGAGTGCTGTGGCATCACAGCTCACAGCAACCTCCAATTCCTGGGCTCAAGCGAGTCTCCTGCCTCTGCCTCCCAAGTAGCTGGGACTACAGGTGCCCGCCATAACGCCCAGCCATTTTTTGGTTGCAGCCGTCATTGTTGTTTGGCGGGCCCAGGCTGGATTTGAACCCGCCAGCTTAGGTGCACGTGGCTGGAACCTTAGCCCATTGAGCCACAGGCACCAAGCCAGTTGCACCATTTTTTATCTTTTACGCTGTATTTATACTGTACCTTTTCTACCTTAGATGTGCAAATATTTACCACCATGTTACAACTGTCTATTGTGCTCAGTAAAGTAACATACTGTGCAATTTTGTAACCCAGGAGCAAAGAGCTACATCACATCACCTGGAGTGTAGGAGACTACACTGTGTAGGTTTATGTAGGAATGTTCTATAAGGTACATCATATAATGTTCCCATGACGAAACTGCCTAATAATGTATTTCTCAGAACATATTCCCTAAGTGACTCAGAACTGTAAACATGTGGAGGGGAGGGAGAAGGAGAGGGAGAAAGAGAACACATGGTAAAGCAAACACAGTAAAATTTTAACAACAGGGCCAGGCGTGGTGGCTCACACCTGTAACGCTAGCACTCTGGGAGACTGAGGAGGGTGGATTGCCTGAGCTTACAAGTTCAAGACAAGCCTGAGCTAGAGGGAGACCTCGTCTCTAAAATTAGCGGGGCATTGTGATGGGTGCCTGTAGTCCCAGCTACTTGGGAGGCCGAGGCAAGAGGATTGCTTGAGCCCAAGAGTTTGAGGTTGCTGTGAGCTATGATATCACAGCTCTCTACCAGAGGTGATGGGGGACCAAGTGAGACTCTGTCTCAAAAAAAAAAAAAAAAAAAGAGCAAGACCTTATCTTCCAAAAAAAAATAGCCAGGCATTGTGGAGGGCACCTATAGTCCCTACTACTCAGGAGGCTGAGGCAAGAGAATCGCCTAAGCCCAAGAACAGGAGGTTGCTGTGAGCTATGACGCCACAGCATTCTACCAAGGGCAACAAAGTGAGACTCTGTCTCCAAAAAAAAAGAGTATTTATGCTTATTCCCAAAGTCTTTTTTGCCCAAAATACATCATCATCTTTACTCACATTTACTAGTTTCTGGCCAACTCCTAAAACTATTGAGCAATCAGTCATAGGTGGAAGAACAAATATCATACCAGAATCCTACTACTACGTTGCTCTCAAATCTGAAAAAGATAAAGTGACCTATATTTACTATTGCTGAACATACTCTGAGGAATTCCAAATAAGCTCACTCACAAATTCTTATATTTAATCATCATTACTACCTACTTCCAGGGATTAACTAAATCAAACACCCTACAGTATTTTGTCATCCCTTACATCAGTAAGCTTTTAGGAAGGTAGAAACCAAAACCGGGAAGGAAGCATGTCATGTTGTTACCTATTTCCTTGTGTAATAGAGTTATATGTCCCATTGTTTCCAATCTTAAAACACTAGCCTCCTGTGAGCAGGCTAAAACCTTTTCCATGGGTCAGGTGTGGTCGCTCACACCTATAATCCCAGCACTCTAGGAGGCCAAGGCTGGTGGATCACATGAGCTCATGAGTTCCAGAGCAGCCTGAGCAAAAGTGAGACACCCTCTCCACCCCGGTCTCTAAAAAACAGCCAGGCAGGCTGGGCGCGGTGGCTCACACCTGTAATCCTAGCACTTGGGAGGCTGAGATGGGCATGAGCTCAGGAGTTTGAGACCAGTCTGAGCAAGAGCGAGACCTCATCTCTAAAAATAGCCAGGGCACCTGTAGTCCCAGCTACTTGGGAGGCTGAGACCAGAGAGGCTTGACCCCCAGAGTCTGAGGTTGCTGTGAGCTATGAAGCCACAGCACTCTAGAGGGCAACATAGTGAGATTCTGCCTCAAAAAAAAAGGCAGGCATTGTGATGGGCACCTATAGTCCCAGCTACTTGGGAGGCTGAGGCAAGAGAATCATCTAAGCTCAAGAGTTTGAAGTTTCTGTGAGCTGTGATGCCACGGCACTCTACCAAAGGCAACACAGTGAGACTCTGTCTCAAAATAAAAAAAAAAAATAATAATAATAATAATAATATTTTCCCTAAAGATAGCCCCTTATACTATATAAAATTTAGGCCTCAGAGAATCTGAATCTAGCCCTGACCATATTAACAGAAACTGGACTTTTATAGTATATGTTATTTAAGAAAACACATAATTTTAAAAGCTACCTTGAATTTAGTAATACTAATACATTTATATCTTATTACTCAAAATAACACATAATGTCACTCCTTGTATAAATTTTGTTAGCACTAAATAGATCTAAATACAAAGTTTGGTCCACATTTGGATTTTTGATTCTTTGTTCACTGCAGTAATTCTGCCAAAAGACAGGGCTAAACTAAAAAGATCGCAACTCAGATTAAGATTTGCAGAATTAAAAGGCCACGTGCTGCATGTTAGGAATCCCAGGCTCCCAGGGGGATTGCTTGAGGCCAGGAGTTCAAAACCAACCTGGGCAACCGAAAAATTATACTATCAATCAAAACAAATTACTGTAACTAGCCTGGCACTATGATGGGCACCAATAGTCCCCAGATACTCAGAAAGCTGTGACAAGAGGATCACCCGAAGAGTTTGAGGTTGCTGTGAGGGTTGTAGTGCCACAACACTCTACCCCAGGGTGACAAAGTGAGACTCTGTCTCCACAAAAAAAAAAAAAAAAAAAAATTACTGTAGCAGACTTGCAGAATTAAAGGTACACCTCTAGAAGCTGACTACCTTTAGAAAAAACACCTAACTTCCCTATATTAGTGAAATTAGGGGAGAATAATTCCTTTATAACAAATGTACACAATATTCCTTTATAATGAATATACACAGGCTTAATGTACTGCCATTTTTCTTCAGTAATAAACCAGGCTCTAGCTGCAGTCACCCTAATTATCCCCCACTGTATTCCTCACTAACAAGAGAAGTCACCAGCTTCTCTTAGCCCCTGTTTCTGAAAAAGCCCGAAGTAGTCATTCAGATGAAACTAGCTTCTGCACAAAGAAAGGTAAGGCCTGGGCCAGGAGGAGCCTAGAGCCCTAATAGACAGTGAGGTAAGTAAGGTTCAAAAAGCTATAGATTAGCATGAGAGATTCATTATAAATGGTTTAGAATGGAACTGAGATAAATAAAGACTAGACAGGATTTGTTCCTGCAAAGCCCTGGCACCTTTTGAGGAAACCAGGTGTAAAGTACAAGAGGCTTAGAAGGAAAAGGTCTTTTATGGAAATTCATTTCACAGTAACTAAAGTTCAGTGAGGTCTCTAAGCAGACACTACTAGTTCCATGTGTACATATAATAACTCCATGACATTTATTGCAAATGGTAGTATCAAAGTATCTTCATTAAGATATTTATTAACAGGCTACGCCTGCGGCTCAAAGGAGTAGGGCGCTGGCCCCATATACCGGAGGTGGCGGGTTCAAACCCAGCCCCAGTCAAAAACTGCAAAATAAAAAAAAAAAAAAGGGCAGCACCTGTGGCTCAGTGGGTTAGGGCACCAGCCCCATATACCAAGGGTGGCGGGTTCAAACCTGGCCCCAACCAAACTGCAACAAAAAATAGTTGTTTAAAAATAGTGTTGCAGTGGGCACCTGTAGTGCCAGCTACTTGGAAGACTGAGGCAAGAGAATCGCCTAAGCCCAGGAGTTGGAGGGTGCTGTGAGCTGTGTGACACCACAGCACTCTACCGAGGGCAATAAAGTGAAACTCTGTCTCTACAAAAAAAAGATATTTATTAACTACAAAGGAAAAGACAGTAATTTGATAATGGAGAAACCCAACAGAAACCGCCTTACCCAAGAAACCAACGTCAAAACTACCAGAAATAATATTTACTGACATCGTGAACGCCATGATGCAAACCACTGAAAAGGGCCTATTACTTTTGTGGTATTTTGCCTAAACCATATAATCTCAATCCAATCATCAGAAAACATTAGACAAATCCATACTGAAGGACATTTGACAAAATCTGATCAACACTCTACAAAAAAGTCAAGGATATAAGAGACAAAGACTGAGAAACATTTAGAGAATGCAATAAACTAAGGGGGAAAAAATACCTAAATTGCAATATGAGATCCCCAATAGGATCCTGGGAGACAAAAAACAAAACAAATAACAACAACAAAGAACAATAGTGGACAAACTAATGAAATTCAACAGTATTGTACCCATGTTAATTTCTTGGTTCTGATCATTTGCATTATGGTTATGTAAGATGATACAATAGAGGAAACTCGGTGAGCAGTAAATGTAAACACTCTCTGTAGTCCCAGCTACTAAAGGGGCTGAGGCAGAAGGATCACTTGAGCCCCAGAGTTCAACATGGCCACGAGCTATGATCATGCCACTGCATTCCAGCCTGGGGGAGAGAGCAAGACCCTGTCTCTTAAAAAAGAAAAGAAAAAAAAAAGATAACATTCTGTACTATTTTTGCAACTTTTCTATAAGCCCAAAATTGGTTCAAAAAAATTTTGAAAATTATGTAAATAAGTCATTGAAGGAGATAGAACCTTGGGCCCAAAGGGGATTGAGGCTTTTGGAGGATTGATACCCATAAGTCTAAAGGTAGGTAGACCAAGACTGATTTATACAAATAAAGGAGATACTGACATAGTTTGTGATCGTGAGTCCACTGAAGAAATCATAAAACCTCTTGGTTCACTATGTTTAACATCACAATACAGCAGTTAAGTTGTATTAGTTCAAGAACCCATTTCTCAGAGCTTGATATACCTAGAATGAATTAATAAAGAAGTTTTAAAATCTGGCTTGGCGCCTGTGGCTCAACGGGCTAAGGCGCCAGACACGTACACCTGAACTGGTGGGTTCGAATCCAGCCCAGGTCCACCAAACAACAATGACGGCTGCAACCAAAAAATGGCCGGGCGTTGTGGCGGGTGCCTGTAGTCCCAGCTACTTGGGAGGCGGAGGCAAGAGACTCGCTTGGGCCCAGGAACTGGAGGTTGCTGTGAGCTGTGATGCCCCGGCACTCTATCCAGGGTGACAGCTTGAGGCTCTGTCTCAAAAAAAAAAAGAAAAAGTATATTTGAAGATTCAGAAGTGAGGAATGACATGAGGAATTCAGGAACTGAAAGAAATTAAGTATGTCTGAAAGAAATTAAGTATGGAGTGAAGGTAAGACAAGAAGTGATGCAGGGCTATTTTCAGCAGCCAAACTAGGGTGGTGATAGTGGGGGAAAAGGCAACTGTGGGATGGACTGGCAAAAAGCAGTTACTGATTAATGCAGGGATGGGGGGAGGAAACCTGGAGGGCGGGGGACACGGCTGTCTCAGCTCAAATGCTGGGTGAACAGCAGTGCTGTCAGTCAAGACAAGAGCAAGGGTGTCGTATGAACAGGTGTTTTATTTATCTTTCTGGTTTATTCATCATATTGAAAGTACTGTAGATTCCAGCCTCTGCTTTCTTTAATATTTTTTTGACTTTAGAATTAAAATCAAGATCCTCTTATTCTGTTGTTGAGGGGTTTCCTCTTGCTTGGGATTTTTGTACTCCCACCCATTCTGGCACAGCACTTGGAACCCAAGTCTTCTATTTGGTTTCTGACAAACAGCATTTTGGGGGGGAAGCAAGGCATAATTAAAAGCCCTGACTTGACCACTATGTAATCTATGTGTGTAACAAAATTACTCATGTACCCCATAAATTCATATGGATGTTTTAAAACTTAAAAAAAAAAAAAAAATCAAATTACGCTTGGCACCTGTAGCTCAGTAGTTAGGGCGTCGGCCAAATACACATACACCAGGGCTGGCAGGTTTGAACCCAGCCTGGGCCTGCTAAACAACAATGACAACTGCAACCAAAAAATAGCCAGGCGTTGTGGCAGGCACCTATAGTCCCAGCTACTTGGGAGGCTGAGGCAAGAGAATTGCTTAAGCCCAAGAGTTTCAGGTTGCTGTGAGCTGTGATTCCATGGCACTCTACTGAGGATGACATAGTGAGACTCTCTCTAAATTAATTAAATAAATTAATAAAGCAGATTAGTTATGATAGTTGGGTTTTAATGCTTCCTCAGATAGAAGTTGGACTTTCTTTTTTCCTTGTAGAATTCACAGTTAAAATCAAGACTCCTAAGGCGGAGGTTACAGACTCACATGATTATAGCAAGCAGCTAAGCAGGTCAAAGTAAGTGGTGAAGATGCTTGGATTAAAGAGATTGCTAGGAAGTAAGGACCACGTAAACCAAATTTAAAAGTTAGTTTCTACTCTACTCCGTCCTTTTCAAAGTAATAACCATGTCCTTAAACTCATGATTACAACATTTTAACAGTATTTAACAGTGTTCAGATCTAGCAATTCCATTTCTAGACATATACCCAAGAGAATCAAAAACATATGTTCCTATGAGAACTTGTATGTGAATGTTCATAACAGCATTACTCACAACAGTAGGAAAGTAGAAACAGTCCAGATGTCCATCGTTAGATGAATGGTTAAATAAAATGTAGTGTATGCATACAGTGGAGTATTACTTGGCCATAAAAAGAAGTAAAACACTAATGCATGCTGTAACATCCATAAGCCTTAAAATGTCATGCTAAACAAAGAAGCAAGTCACAAAAGGTCACATATTGTATGATTCCATTTATAGGAAGTATCCAAGACAGGCACTTCTGTAGAGAAAGAAAGTAGTTTGGTTGTCAGGGGCTGAGCGTAGGACAAAGAGACTGGGGTTTCTCTATGAGTCATTGAAAATGTTCTGTATTAGGCTCAGCACCTGTGGCTCAAGCGGCTAAGGCGCCAGCCACATAAATCTGAACTGGCGGGTTCGAATTCAGCCCAGGTCCACCAAACAACAATGACAGCTGCAACCAAAAAAAAAAAAAAATAGCCGGGCATTGTAGCAGGCGCCTGTAGTCCCAGCTACTTTGGAGGCGGAGGCAGGAGAATTGCTTGAGCCCTGAAGTTGGAGGTTGCTGTGAGCTGTGATGCCACAGCACTCTACCCAGGGCGATAGCTTGAGGCTCTGTCTCAAAAAACAAAAAAAAGTTCTGTATTAGATAGTGATGGCTTTGTGAATATACTAAAAGCATTGAATTGTATACTTTAAAAGAGTGAATTTTATATGTGAATTATATCTTTTTTAAAAAAACAAAAAAAAACAATAACCAAGAGCCTGCTATGTAAGCATAAAATTTTCTCTATTAATTATGCTAAATAAAACTGGATTCATAGTACACAATGAATACAGCTTCCATTCTCTCCTACTTGAAGATAATGTAGGCTCACCTTTGGAAATGTGTTAATTGACATGCCAGTCTCTCGCTGTGCCTTGGTACAAGCAGCCCTCCTCCAATTTCAGGCACTAAGGTGAAGGGTGAGACCATCACTTTCCATTCCTTGTTTCATATGAAATGGAAATAGAAATGATATCCAACTTTTGGCTGTGTTAATTGATAAGTATGTATTTTTAATATTTGAGCAACATGCCAAAATCACAGATACGAAATCAAGGATTTGCACTTTTCTTTTCAGCTGTGTATACCTTCATCACTGCCAACATCTTGCCCCCTTAGCCTGACAATAAAACTCCCATGTTCAGTTCATTTATTGTCTGATGACTCTTCCCCCAGGCTGGTCTTTAAATTTGGAAAGTAAAGAAGCCAACATTGTCAGCAATATTCAATTCTAGATTTGGATATAAAACTGTTATTTACGTGCTGTCCAATGGGAATATCATGTAATACATATATGTACTTCAAATTTTTTTAATAGTTGCATTTAAAAAGGAAAAAATATCAAAATTAATTTTAGTAATGTATTTCATTAAATCCAATATGGACAAATTATCATTGAAGCATGAAAATGATATAAAAGATTATTTATGGAATATGTTACATACCTCCTGCTTTTGGTCTTAAGTCTTAGAAATCTGACGTGTATTTACATGAACAGCACCTGTGGATCTGCCTTGGCCAGTGGCCAGCCTTTCTGTTGTAGTTCACACTGCTATCTTTTCTCACATAGATAACCAGCACTCACTTCTAAATTATAACCCAAGTTAAATTTCTTTCAGTTCCATTGATGGCTAGTTAACGAATAGTCCAGGGGTCAATTCCAGACCCCACAGAGGACCCCTGATGTAGGAAGACTAGAGAGCTTCCTCTGAACTGAGTGGACAAGGAGCCTTCTGGTCCAGGAACAGGCAGCTGTAACAAACGTGAGGCTCGTGGGGACTCCGTGGCCCAGAGCAGGGTTGGCGGACTATAGCACAAAGATGCATTAAATAATATTTGGAGATCTGTTTATTCTTACTTTTCTTAACCTTTAGATTTCTACTTTTTGTATGTTTTATATGTACAGTAGTAAGACTTTGTTTGGGCTCAGGGCCTCATGCCTGTAATCCAGGCACTTTGAGTGGCTAACGCTGGATTTCTTGAGGCCAAGAGTGTGAGAGCAGCCTGTGTAAAAAAACCAGACCTTGTCTCTACAAAAAATTTAAAAATTAGCCAGGCATAGTAACATGTGCCTGTAGTCCTGGCTTACTCAGGAAGCTAAGGCAGGAGAATTGTTTGAGCCAAGGAGTTCAAGGTTGCAGTGAGTTCTTGATTACACCATTGCACTGCCACCTGGGTGACAGAGCCTGCTGTCTTTTAAAAAAAAATGAAGATTCATTATTACATGAATACACTTCACAGATTAAACATTTGGCATGCACAACCATTCAGAATCCCGTCAGAGGCTCGGCGCCTGTGGCTCAACAGGCTAAGGTGCCAGCCACGTACCCCTGAGCTGGCAGGTTCCAATCCAGCCCGGGCCCGCCAAACAACAATGACGGCTGCAACCAAAAAAAGAAAAAAGAAAAAAAAGCTCAACAGAATCCCGTCAGAAGCACAGGGAGTTCTGGAGAATCATCCTGTCTGTGGGAGAGAATGAGAACCTGGGACTCAGCTGCCCCACTGTGCTGAGGCCCTTGTGGGCGGGGGTGAGCCACACAGAAGCATGGATGTGTTATTTTAAGCTGTGGTCCTGGCAAAGAGCTGAGAGTGATAGCCAGCAAGAGCCTTCTGGTTTTTCTTGCTTCTTGATCCACCACCCCAGGACAGTCACGGGGACCGTTGAGAGTGCCAGTTGCCTTCCTGGCGCGCGCGTCTCTCTCCCTCTCCAGCCATGACATGAGGTCCCCACTGGGAGGCGAAGGCCCACTTCCAAATGATTACCATTTAGGCCTCGTAATAGTAATAAGCCCTTTAATTCACAGTTAACTTTCAAAGGATCTTTATTTAATTCATCTAGTGTCATTTTAGCTCCCACATTCCTTAATTCTTAAACTTTCCGGTGTAGTGCAGTGAGTCATTCTTGAAATTTTAAAGTGGTGCTGTAAACTATGTGGAAAGGAAAATTACAAATATTCTTTGTGGCGCTCACTAGAATGTTAGTGTTTATATATTTTTAATGTTGAGTATGTGAAACGGCCATTTAGAATATTCATGGACATCAGCGTTTATTTTCTCTTAAATTTTTCTCAAATACGTACACATTGGAGACATTCCTTTATTTTGAATGTAATGTTTTTCAAGTAAAAAAAGGGTCCTTCCTAAAAAAACCCCTTTCTTGTGTAAGACCTAAAGGCTCACACATGAGTCAACAGAGTTGATCAGTTCAAGAATCTTCATCTTACTCCTTTCTTCTAGTGTTTAATTAAAACCCTTTGTAATTTATGAAAAGGATAAAGAAAGCTATAGTTTTCAGGAGCTTATCTGTTAGGGAATAAAGAAAAAAATGGGTTTTGAAAATAGGCAGTACACATGTGGGAAAGGGAGTTGAAGGGGCCTCTTGTGAGTACAAGTGACTGTCTTCTGTCCTCACACACAGAAAGCTGTTTCCAAGCATCCTTCACACAAGTTGCTTGGCTTTGTTTAAAGCAGTGGTTCTCAACCGTCCTAATGCCGCAACCCTTTAATACAATTCCTCATATTGTGGTGACCCCCAACCATAAAATTATTTTCGTTGCTACTTCATAACTGTAATTTTGCTACTGTTAATGAATCGTAATGTAAATATCTAATATGCAGAATGTATTTTCATTGTTACAAAGGGGTCACCACCCACAGGTTGAAACCCGCAGGTTTAAAGCAATTCTGAATCCATGCCTTATTTTGTAACTCGGGGGGAAAATATTTGAGACCCTCCAGGAAATCACTGTGACTGGCCAGGGGGCACAGGGAGGGTGTGATTTACAGATAACCGCACCTTTCTAGCTTACTATTGATTCTCACATAACCAGCTTTTTTTTTTTTTGCAGTTTTTGCCCGGGGCTGGGTTTGAACCCGCCACCTCCAGCATATGGGGCCGGCGCCCTTCTCCTTTGAGCCATAGGTGCCTCCCATAACCAGCTTTATTTTGGCTAAATTCCTTTAGTAGTTCTGTATTAATCTTAAAGTGAGGCCACGTCTGCCTTCCTTAACCCCAGTTGTGGGAGTAATGAACATATCAGGATTTTTTCCAGTAGAACAGAAATAGCAGTATGGCTTGTAAGGCAGCAAAAAGTGACAGATGAAGACAATGCCTATAGAATAAAAGAATCTAAGAACTTAAAAAAAAAAGAAAGAAAGAAAAGCATCTACATAAATTCAGAAGTAAATACTTCCAAATGGCATATATCAGAATTAACGATGAAAGTCACACAGGCTAACTTTTTATCAGATTTTGAAATCATGTGTTATCTTCAACCAAAGAGTAAGATCCACAGTCATTATTCTATAATAACAGCCTTGCATTTCTATATCTTGTAATCTGGTATAGTCTCAGCTGCAAGATGAAGTACAGAAAAGCAGCTTGTAAGAGACTTTATATTCAATTAATGCAGTTTGGAGCTGCTTTCCTGGGATGACCTTTAGGGACAAGCCCACTGTTGTTTACTGGGGTAAATACTATTTCCCAAGAAGTTTCTGTTCTCTCGTTTTTTTATTCCTGGACTCACTCTCTTTGTCAAACCACTAAACATTTTTTTTTTCGTGTATATTTCCTTTCCCACCCACCCCCAATGTTCCCAGGATGATGAGGATGACAATGCCGGCACAGAGATGAAGATACTGCGGGGACACTGTGGACCGGTGTACAGCACGAGGTTCCTCGCAGACAGCTCAGGGTTGCTCTCTTGTTCTGAGGACATGTCCATTCGATACTGGGACCTGGGGAGTTTCACCAACACTGTGTTGTACCAAGGACACGCCTACCCTGTGTGGGACCTGGACATCAGCCCTTATAGTCTGTACTTCGCCAGTGGGTCACACGACCGCACCGCCAGGCTGTGGTCATTTGACCGGACGTACCCGCTGAGGATATATGCAGGACACATGGCAGATGTGGACTGTGTCAAATTCCACCCGAATTCAAACTACTTAGCTACAGGCTCCACCGACAAGACTGTGCGTCTGTGGAGCACCCAGCAGGGGAGCTCGGTGAGACTCTTCACAGGCC
>CAUYRH010068486.1:0-28286 GCA_963574655.1 Perodicticus potto
GGAAGGAAGGAAGGAAGGAAGGAAGGAAGGAAGGAAGGAAGGAAGGAAGGAAGGAAGGAAAGAAAGAAAGAAAGAAAGAAAGAAAGAAAGAAAGAAAGAAAGAAAGAAAGAAAGAAAGAAAGAAAGAAAGAAAGAAAGAGGCTTGGCGCCTGTGGCTCAACGGGCTAAGGCGCCAGCCATGTACATCTGAGCTGGCGGATTTGAATCCAGCCCGGGCTCTCCAAACAACAATGACAGCTGCAACCAAAAAATGGCCAGGCATTATGGCGGGCGCCTGTAGTCCCAGCTACTTGGGAGGCGGAGGCAAGAGACTCGCTTGAGCCCAGGAATTGGAGGTTGCTGTGAGCTGTGATCCGCGGCACTCTATCCAGGGTGACAGCTTGAGGCTGTCTCAAAAAAAAAGAAAAAAGAAAGAAAGAAAGAGAGAGAGAAAGAAAAGAAAGAGAGAGAGAGAGAGAGAAAGAAAAGAAAGAAATTCCTGAAGAGAGAAGGGAACATCAGAAGCACTGATGAGATGCAAAAAAATAAAAAAGGTAAATTGAATAAACCTCAATAAACATTGAAGATACAAAATATAATAAAAATGAAAATGAATTATTAGGGGGATTTAAAATCATAATGGAAACAAAATGCTAAGTAATAGCAACATGTGACACAGAGATTATTGTTATAATTAAAGCAATCTCAGGTCCTTCTCTGGTTCAGGAAGATAGTAAAGATTCTGGCTAATTTTCTAAATTAAAAAAGCAAAAGAAGGGCAGTGCCTGTGGCTCAATGAGTACGGCGCCGGCCCCATATGCCAGAAGTGGCGAGTTCAAACCTGGCCCCAGCCAAAAGCTGCAAAAAAAAAAAAAGCAAAAGAAATTTGAAAACTAAAGAAAAAGGATGGGCACAGTGGTTCACACCTGTAATCCCAGCACTAGTGGATGCCAAGGCAGGTGGATCACCTGAGCTTAGCAGTTCAAGACCAGCCTGAACAAGAGCAAGACCCTGTCTCTGCTAAAAAAGAAAATATAGCCAGGCATGATGTCAAGCAACTGTAGTCCCAGCTAGGGACTGGGACTGAAGCAAGAGGGTTTTTTCAGCCCAGGAGTTTGAGGTTGCTGTGAGCTATGTTGCCGCAGCACTCTACCCAAGGTGACAGAGTGAGACTCTGTCTCAAAAAAAAAAAAAAAAAAAAGGAAAAGAAAAGATTTGGATTAAGTTTTGATGTTGATAATTAAAGTATATGCATTAAAAAAATTTTTTTTTGGAGACAGGGTTTCACTCTGCTGGAGTACAGTGATGCAATCATAGCTCACTGCAACCTCAAATTCCTGGGCTCAAGGAGCCTCCTGCCTCGGCTTCCCAAGTAGCTGGGACTGTAGTATGCACCACCAGGCCCAGCTCATTTAAAAATTTTTTTTTGTAGAGGAAGAGTCTTGCCGTATTACACAGGTTGGACTTGAATTCTTGGCGTCAAGCAATTCTCCCACATTGGCCTCCCAAAGTGCTGGGAATACAGGCATGAGCCAACATGCCCAGCCTCTGTTAAAAATTAACAGTACAGTAGTCCCCCCTTATTTTCAGGAAATATGACCCAAGACCCCCAGTGGATGCATGAAACCACAGATAGTACCAAACCCTACATATATATATATATATACACATACACACACACACACACACACACTATGGTTTTTCCTATACATAAATACCTATGATAAAGTTTAATTTATAAATTAGGCACAGTGAAAGATTAGCTGCAATAACTAATAATAAAATAGAACAATGACAACAATATGCTGTAATAAAAGTTACAGAATGTGGTCTGTCTCTCCAGATACTGTAATATTTTTGGACTGCAGTTGACTGTGGTTAACTGGAAACAAGGAAAGCAAAACCACGGCTGGAGGGAGACGACTGTGCTCCTAAAACACTACAAGTGTAACTTTACAGTTGTAATGTAGAGTTTTGTTTCCAATGAATTTATCAAAGCTAAAAGAGCAAGTTTGCTTGGGAACATCATATACTACATTTGATATTAGTACAGGTGGTCTGGGGGTGTAGCAATAGCACTGCCTGATATGAAAATCACTCTTGTGACTGATGCGTCACAGAGCTTAATTATGGTTGAAGGACATCAGATTTGTTTGAGTGTTTGGAATTTTTTTTTCCTTTGCAACCTTTGAAATCTATCTTTGAACCCTATTCAACTAATGCTGTGAATACTCATAATTATGTTTTAGCTATCCAAGTGATGTCAGCATTGGTGGACAATATTTAAAATGAAGTTACTATTCAGCGTCTTAGGGACCATCTATTTCCTTAAACCAAAATGCACAGCTGAGCTCCTCTGCTTCCATGCTGCTCCATTATTGATGTTGCAAATCATCATTTTAAATGAGCTCAGGCAATGAGAGCCTGGAACCCAGGGTCCCCCAACCCACCCAGCCCAGCTGAGCCCAGACAATACCCAGGAATTCGTGGTAATACTTAGCGAGCTTGCCAGAATAAAATCTGAGTTCATCACACAGCCTAGGAAAAGACCTGCTCACTGACCTCAAGCAGCTTCCGTTCTGTAGAATCAGAGTCAGACGGGACCTGCATTGCTCTCTGATAGCCTGAGCCACATGCATGCACGAGCACACATGCGGGAACACGCATGCAGATACACAAACACACACACAAAGCCCAGTGGCTGCCCAGCAGGGCCGCGATGATGCACGCGTGCTTTCTGGGGGTGTTTGTCTGCCCGTCCCTGGACATGAAGGCTGGCAGTCTGAACCAAAAATGAGGCCGAGTCCCACACTGGAGTGGCTAGTACCCCCCTCGCCCCTGGATCTTTCATCAGTCTTAGCCACTTCACACTTATATTTATCATTTGGGAATTGAGAGAAAATTGCCCAACAAGTCTCAATATTAAAGAGAACTTTTAAAACATCCAATCAGCCTGAATTGCTGTCACAATGTATCCACTGCTCTCTTCCCTACATTTTCAGAGGTTATGAGCATTGCTAACATCTGAATTGGGCAGGTTTCCCCAGACACCTGCTCTTTGCTGCTATAACTCATACATTTCACCATCCCTGCAGCACCTGGGGGGTCTAAACGACACTCCTTCAAACCTTAGAGGGGATCAGTTGCTGCCATCTTTAGGTTAAGTATATGTTGACGTCCTTCTGTTGTCTAACCCCTTTTGCACGATTTGAATTTTCACATATTTAATTGACCACATTCAATGGCTTATCAAGTCCTCTCGGAGGAAGTGAAAACCATTTCACTTTGATAATTTCATGGTGTGAGCCCTTTTTTTCTACTTTTTCACAAAAACACATTTACAAAGTTTCATTCCTTTTACACCAGGGCTAAAAATAAGAAACCTGGGGGCCCTCTGTTTTAACTATATTCTGCACTATAATATCACCATAATTTTGAGGGGGGAAGGAGAGAAAGAAGTTGTTAGCTTCTAGCAGCCAGAGCATGCCTACAAGCTGCCCCTGGACACACAACCATGCTGGCAGGGCCAGGGCGGTACAATGTGGCAATGGTGGCAAAGCAGCCACCTGAAGAGCCCAGGTGGAGGGTTCCTGTGCCACAATGGTGGCCACCTCCAGGTGGACCAACTGCCGGTGACAGACAAGAATGCAGAGAATCCTTGGACAGCCTCTCAGTCTCTGCCTCCCTGGGCAGCATGGCCCAGGGCAGTTCCCAGACAGGACATGGCAGGTGTGGTCACGGCCTGCATGGCCACGGTGCTGCGCTCACTCCCACCTGTGCCAGTGGCAAACTCCTGCTTTCTGGCTAGGTGCAGAGGCTCGGGCATTTTCAGAAGCTAGGAGGATGCCTTGAGGTGAGGAGTTCAAGACCAGCCTGGGCAAAATAACCGTCTGCAAAAAACTTTGTAAAAATTAGCCAAGCATGGTGGCATCTGTGGTTCCGGCAACTCGGGAGGCTGAGGCAGCAAGATCACATAAGCCCCGGTGTTTGAGGCTAAACTGAGCTGTGACAATGCCACTGCTCTACAGCCTGGGTGACAGAGCAACACCCTGTCTTGAAGAAAAAAAAAAATCTGCTTCTCAACATTGTGTGGAAGCACTCCTGCTGTTTTTTGTTGGCTGACATTAAACATCGATCTTAAAAGTCAACAAACAAAACTCTTCTAACAGTGCTGTTCTCCTCATGCACGTTCCTGGGTGCAGCTTGAGTCAGGAAGTTCCCTGGGTCTGTGCAGGGCCTCCCTGGGAATGGGCGATTGGCAGACAGGGAGCCCTGTGGGACGGGCCCACTTTGCATCTTCACCTTAATTGCTTCCAGGAGCCATATGTGTCTGGAGCACTGTATAAACAACAACCCAAAACAACAGGAGGAAAGACACTTCTTACAGGGAATTCCATGACAAGTGGGAAAACTGCCAGCTAAACTCAAGAACTGAGCGCCAAGTCTTCCCCGGGCTGAAGGCCAAGTAGAAGCCGGCAAGTGAGTGGGCAGGCGCCCCCAGAGCACTGCGCACCTGGAGCCGGGGGTCAGGACCTGCCACCCGAGACCATCAGGGACAAGTACAGGGCTCCATTCTTGTCCAGAGATACGCGATGTTGGAATGTGGTGGGGTCAGGGGGACTTCTTACGAGATCTTCAAGGCAGACGTTTGGGTAGGTGAGGAGTTTAGAAGAAAATATGACCCTTGACTTCACTTTGAAAATACTACTTTTCTTCACAAAATATAAACACGTTTCTCGAGTCTCTGTATCGTACTATCCAGCCTGTATCTCAGCCTGGTGGCAGATGTCTTGTGTATTATGCCCGAGAAGCTGCTGTCACTCCATAAATATTTATGGGCGACGTAATCCTCGCACATTACAAGGATTTCTGGGCTCGTTTTACAACCATAGTTGGTGCTCTGTGGTGGGTTAGAAGTCATTTCACCGAAGTGCATTTCTCGCTCTCAAGAAAACCTGCTTCTGGCCCCTCTCTCCAAAAGAACAGAGCTACAATTGGGGCCAGTAAAAATGTTTAAGCCTCTGAAACACTGGCCAGGAGGGCCAGATGGCACCAGCAATGCTGCCTAGCATGGCCATGTTGATCGGGCGCCCAGTTCAAAGGCATCTGGTGGGCCTTTCTTTGTTGGGGAAATTTTCATAAGAAAGTTTGGGGTTTCTAGTTCCATCCAACGTGGCCTCAAATCCAAGACTGTAAGAAACACTGAGCTATTTATACTCACTATGTCTCTGCGTGTCTTGAAAGGAACGTAGATATGCATTTAATTTTGAGCAATTTAAAAAAATAATCAGTGTGAAATCTCTGCTTTGCGAACTGTGAGGCATTTCTATATTTTTCATTTATTGATTTGAAAATAGCTGATGTAATGTTTAATGGCTCTCCATTGGCTATGGGAATGGGAGAAAGTTTCTGATCACACAGAGCTTATGTTTTAGGGAGGAAAGACAGAAAATAAAACAAGCCACTTAAATAGAGGCCAGAGGCCATGGCTCACAACTTTTGGAACAATTTGGGAGGTCAATATAGGAGGAACAGTTGAGGGCAGGAGTTTGAGACCAGCCTGGACAACATAGTGAGACTCTAGCTCTTTTAAAAAATTAAAAATTATTTGGACTTATAGTCCCAGCTACTCTGGAGGGTAAGGCAGGATTATTCTTTTAGCCTAGGAGTTCAAGGCTGTAGTGAGCTGTGATGATGCCATTGCACTCCAGCCTGGGTCATAGAAGGAGACTCTAATTCTTTAAAAAAAAAAAAAAGAAAGAAAAAAGTAAGAAAAGAAAATATATATGTATCAAGCTGTATAAACTACAAAGAAAATTAAAGCAGGGAGAGTGGCTTCTTGATGTTTGGGAGGGCAGTGACCAGGCAGCCTCAGTTTCCTAGTCATTCACCAACACTGACCTTGCAGTCATTGAGTGAAGCAAGGCAGTTGGGGAGCAGGATACTGGTGGGGAGCTTCCATGTGAGATTGCATGGTACCTCACTGCTGCCAAGGACCTGAGCAAGACAGGCAGGAGTGAAGAGTTCCTGTCCGAAAATCATGCAGCTTCTGAACTGCAATGTTTCCCTCAAGCCTCCCAGCTGTCTTCCAGCCTGGAAAAGGGGCAGCTCTGAGAGAAGGTCTATCCAGGAAATGCCATCCAGTTCATGTCCCTCAAGAGTACATGGAAAAAGATAACTAGACCTGATGCTGGGCCCTGCACCGTGTAATAGTATTGAAAAGGTGCTGTGCACAGCAGAGGTGATTCTCCTCCAGTGGACACAATACTCTGGATGGATCAGTGTGGACCACGAGGTGGCAGGCTTAGAGTCACGTGGCCCAAGATGGGATTCTAGCTTTGCTGGGTGCCCTGGACAGGTGCCCTAGTGGCTTTGAGCCTCAGTTTCCTGGTCATCCACCAACACTGACCTTGCAGAGTCATTGGGTGAAACAAGGCAGTCGGGGAGTAGCATTTAATAAATGCTAGGAGCTGTTTTTATTAGCTAAGTGCCAATATTCAAATATGCAGTTCCGGCTTGGCGCCTGTGGCTCAACTGGCTAAGGCACCAGCCACGTACACCTGAGCTGGTGGGTTCGAATCCAGCCCGGGCCCGCCAAACAACAATGATGGCTGCAACCAAAAAATGGCTGGGCGTTGTGGTGGGCACCTGTAGTCCCAGCTACTTGGGAGGTGGAGGCAAGAGACTCGCTTGAGTCCAGGAATTGGAGGTTGCTGTGAGGTGTGATGCCATGGCACTCTATCTAGGGTGACAGCTTGAGGCTCTGTCTCAAAAAAAAAAAAAAATGCAGTTCCCCAATCAGACGAATTTCTTCCTAAAATTTATCTAACATAAAGATCACTTATCTAGGCGGAATACCTCCCTCCACAAATTAGTAAACTCTGCAGTTTACATCTGTCATGATAGGGATTTGCAGGGCAGATGTAAAAACCCAGGAGCCCTTCGTCTCAGCGCCTGTGGCTCAAATGGCTAAGGCGCCAGCCACATACACCTGAGCTGGCAGGTTCGAATCCAGCCCAGCCTGCCAAACAACAATGAGGGCTGCAACCAAAAAATAGCCGGGCACTGTGGCAGGCACCTGTGGTCCCAGCTACTTGGGAGGCGGAGGCAGGAGAATTGCTTGAGCCCAGGAGTTGGAGGTTGCTGTGAGCTGTAACGCCATGGCACTCTACCCAGGGGGACAGCTTGAGGCTCTGTCTCAAAAAAGAAAAAACCCAGGCGCCCCACCATCTAGGGAGTCCCATCCTCGGGACAGAGAGGTGCACCTGTTTGCTCTAGGATGCTGGACTCATTTGAGAGCATGCTCCAGGGATTCAATTTTTCTCTGCATTTCCAAAGTACAGATTAATGAAACTGGCTAGACGAAAGATTTCTAAATGATCTCTTTTACAGTTCCTGAAGGAAATACCTAAGTTATATGGTCAAAACTATTAACAATGCTGTTTTTAAATTTAAAACTCTGCGTTGACCAGCATAAGATTTCTGTGAGGCTTATTGCCATACATGCACGTGGTGTGGGAGGGATGCGTCTGGGTACCGTACTGTGAACACAGGCCAATGACTGGCAAACAGTGCCACCCTATGGCACCCAGCTCTGCAGAAATACACAGGCACGTGGTCTGCAGAGCTGGGATGTCCTGCTGAGAGAACCAGAATAAGGAATATTCCAGCGCCTCCTCACTTCCAGCCACTTTTCTGGGAGCAGCGGCCCAGGGACAAGCCCCCTCTCTCTTTCTCAAGCTTAGGTATATTCCATGCCTTCAGTGTGACCCCCATCCTGAGACTGGACACAGGGCACTTTCCCGCACTGTTCATATTAACCCTCTGAGACAGCGCCACCATCAGGACCCATCTTCTGGGACCAGGGAACAGGCACAGACCAGCTCACACAGCCAGGAAGCAACAGAGTTGGAACTCAAATCCCAGTGTGCCCGATACTAGAGGCCACTTCCTGACACCAGGATCACAGAGTTCCAGGATGGAGAGCCCCATGTGGGGCAGCTAGAGGCCACCTCAGACCACTCAGACGTACAGAGGACATCTGGAACGGAGAGACCAGCAGGAAAGCTGATCCATTGATCATTATCTCGGTCACCAGCCTCACACACTCACTGCGTGCCTTTATCAATCCAGGTTCCGGGGCTAAGGTGGCCTCGGCGAGAAATGTGGACTATTCTAGTGGCGCTGGCGTCCTCTTTCTGTCCCTCCGTGCACAGGCGGCTGGAGGGTTGGTCCCTGCTGACGTTCTCTGGTTGCCTCCGCGTTGCCTCACCCTGCGTAAACAACTCCCTGCCTTAAATTCCCTTGGGTGTACAAATGTGAAGCCAATTCCGTTTTCCTATTTAGACTCTGACTGATGTTAAGTCTTGAGGAAGTTTTTTTGTTTGCTTTTCTTTTTCTTTCTTTCTTTCTTTTTTTTTTTTTTTTTTAGACAGAGTCACACTGTGTTGCCCCCGGTAGAGTGCCCTGGCATCATAGCTCACAGCAACCTCAGACTCTTGGGCTCAAGTGATTCTCTTGCCTCAGCCTTCCAAGTAGCTGGGACAAATAGCCACGATGCCTGGCTATTATTAGAGACAGGGTCTTGCTTCTGCTCAGGCTGTTCTGGAACTTCTGAGCTCAAGCAATCCACCCGCCTTGGCCTCCTAGAGTGCTAGGATTACAGGCATGAGCCAGTGCGCCTGGTCAAGCCTTGAGGACATTTTAAACAGACAAATGACGCCATCCATTTCTGTTTTGGGGGACATCACTGGACTGCCGTGTGAGAGAAGGATCTTACCTTTCTCCCTGAAGAGGGAAGTCCCTGCCCAAACTAAGTAGCAGGCGGGTTTGGGAGGTGTCTAGGGTGTAGTCATAGGAAGAGGTCATGGACAGAATCGGGTTTAGGGAGGAAAGTCAAGGAATCAGCACCTCCTGGGGATGAAGGACAGCAGTCAGGAGGGGCCCAGGACTCTGCTTTGGGCAATTGTGCCTGGGAGGTCCAGAGAGCAGCCGGTACTCAGAGCTGCTGGTGCTAGAAGGGGAGGTAGGAGGGCCTGAGGCCGATCCCTCCCTGAAATACACTTCTGAATTCTACTGGAGAATCAGTCCTTTCAGAGGCTGCCTCCCTAAGCTGCATAAGAGAATTACGGAAGAGTGAGATGGAGTGTTCGTGGTGTTCCTGCGAATCTCACGTTTGTTCAGGTGGTAGAGCCTATGGAAGTCAGGATGGTTTTGTTGAACTGTGAATATATTTTATTCCATCATAATAAATGGTAACAGGAACAATTTGCATATAGTTCTCTGTAGTTAGAAAAATATAATATTTCAAGAAACCACAGCTTAGCTAGAGAGAAAGAAACTTCATAAATCCTCTTTACCAAATGCACTGTGCAGGCTGTTGGGAGGTGTGGTGTGGATCTCAGCCAGGCCTGGCTGGGAGGGGACGTCTGAATGACTGTGTGCCCTCCCTGGCAGCAAGTGGCAGTAGCAGGCATCCAAGGGCTAAGAAGCACTATGACGAAAAACCTAAAGTTGAACATGCCCTCTTACTTTAATCTTGTTCCTTTGTTATGGGCCCCCAACACCAGGGTTGCACTGGAGCATAGAGAAGACCTGTGCATCGGACGCCGCCATGAACAGGAAAGGGAGGTGAGGTTGGGTCCACCTCCCAAAGGAAAGGAAAGGAAAATAAAAAGATTAGCTCGCTACTAAAAAAAAAAATAGAAGAATTAGCGTGGCAGGCACCAATAATCCCAGCTACTCAGGAAGCTGAGAAAGGAGGAGAGCTCGAACCCAGAAGTCCGAGGTTACTGTGAGCTAGGCTGACGCCACGGTGCCCTTGCCCAGCCAACAGAGCAAGACTCTGTCTCAGAAAAAAAAAAAGAAAAAGGTGTGGTGCCTGTGGCTCAAAGGAGTAGGGCGCCAGCCCCGTTTGCCGGAGTTGGCGGTCCCTGCCAAAAACTGCAAAAAAAAAAAAGAAAAGAAAAAGAACTTTTGAGTAGGTGTGATGGCTCACACCTGTAATCCTAACACTCTGGGAGGCCAAGGTAGGAGGATTCCTTGAGCTCTGGAGTTTCAGACCAACCTAAGCAAGAGTGAGAGGCTGTCTTTACTAAAAATAGAAAAATCAGCCAAGTGTGGTAGCAGGTGCCTGTAGTCCCAGCTACTTAGAAGGCTGGAGCAGGAGGATTGCTTGAACCTAGAAGTTTGAGACTGCTGTGAGCTAAGCTGAGTGAGACTTTGTCTCCAAAAAAAGGGACTTTTTTTTTTTTTTGAGACAGAGCCTCAAGCTGTCACCCTGGGTAGAGTACCGTGGCATCACAGCTCACAACAACCTTCAACTCCTGGGCTTAAGGGATTCTCTTGCCTCTGCCTCCCAAGTAGCTGGAACTACAGGTGCCCGCCACCACGCCCAGCCATTTTTGGTTGTAGTTGTCATTGCTGGCTGGCAGGCCCTGTCAGCTCTGGTGTATATGGCTGGCACCTTAGCCACTTAAGCTACATGAGCCGAGCCTTTTTTTTTTTGAGACAGAGTCTCACTATGTCGCCCTCAGTGGCACACCATGGCATCACAGCTCACAGCAACTTCTAGCTCTTGGGCTTAAGCGATTCTCTTACTTCAGCCTCGTGAGTAGCGGGGACGACAGGCGTCTACCACAACTCCCAGCTATCTTTTTGTTGCAGTTGTCATTGTGTAGCAGGCCCAGGCCGGGCTCGAACCCGCCAGCTTTGTGTATGTGGCTGGCGCCCTACTCACTGAGCTACAGGTGCTGAGCCCCCCCCCAAAAGGGGCTTTTTAAAACTCAGATTACAAGTCCTCTCCCTGCAAAAGGGAAGTTTTACACAAACACCCACTATTTCACTGCCTAAAACAGAACTGAGCAGGAGTGTTAAACTTATCACCTGGACAAATCTCGCAACGTGATTGAACACCAAGGGGATTTCCCAGCCTGCGTTTCTTCATAACACTGTACTTACTAGGTGGAAAAGGAAGTCTCTGGGCAGAAGTTACCCCTGGGAGACAGCTCCCAAACAGCAGATTCTGAAATCCATGGAGAGAACAACAGTTCAGCAGGGTCAGCATAGCCACATGCAACAATACTGAGAAACTATAAATTATTCTTTCTAATTAGGTCATGCAGAAATATTCATAATATAATATTAAGTGGAAAATGTGGGAATCAAAACAGCATTTTACACTTATCTACACACTTTTTTTAAAGGCGAGGAATATTCTGCAGCGCTCACCATGGGCTCCTTTAGGCAGTGGGGTGGAGCATGATTTCCTTCCTGCTGTGGGCTGGCATGCTGGGATTGCTGTTCTGGGGCCCTTGTCATGTTATGCACATGTGCTCCCATGCACAGACCACTCTCAATGACAAGATGTTGACCAGAAGAAGAGTGCACCTACCCCCTCATCACTCAGCGGGTGCCTGAAGCCATAGTTTTCACTAAGCACCCCCATGCTCTCATACCCTTTAGATTAGGGCATGAGACTTCCCAGTGGTTTGGGGTGGCACCATTTGTACCCTTGGTGAAGAGGCATAGTCCTCTGCACCCTTGTAAGGTCAATCCGTCTCATTTGTGCTCCTTGAGATACGAGGCCCTGAGAAGGAACATTTCTAGTACTTGGCCTAGATGTGAGTTTTGGGGGATTTTTTTCCCCCAGCTCACAGAAGCAGCATTGTTGAAAAACGCGGGCAGTTACGCCCTAAAGGAAAGAATGTGCCAGAGGGCCTCACCAAGTCAAAGCTGGGGATTAATCACCTGCCTGGGGCAGTGGGCCGTTGCACTTTATTCCCTACTTCAAATTGCAGAATAACTTTCAGCAAATCATGTAGGGAATTCAGCAAACAGAACAGACAACCCAGCGCCTGTGTGGTTTATCTCCATTGTTGTTTATCTCCAAAAAGGATATTCTTAGTTTAGAAAGGTGTGTATGTGCTTTGCTGTATTAATGCAAACAAAGAATGTTTATGGCAGATTTTGTTACCTTTTGTGATTTTTATTCTTGGATGTTGTTACCTGATGATTTGGGGTATATAAGAATCTTAGTAAAGATGGGTAGTTGCTGAATGCCTGAGCGAGCTTCAGCCATTCCCTTTCAAATCAATCATTCCGTCTGCGGTGCTACTTCTGCATCATCGATCAGGGGCTGGCTGGCAGCTACACTTGGCATGTGCTTCACAGGTGCTGGGCGGCTAGGAGCAGATTTCTCCAAAATTGCCCCTCAGAATCACAGCTGAGAATAAAATTGAGACACTGAAAGCTCTGTTCCAACTCCCAGATTGCAGACAAGAAGTCCAAAGCCCAGCAGCATGAGGTCATTTCTTTACAAAATGGGATAACCCAAGTGTGATCGAACCTGAGGCTTCATGATGAGAGATTACTGGGGCATCTGCAGCCCCACTGTGCTGAGGGCTGGGAATCCCACAGTGAGAAGGAAGGACACACTCCCTGCCCTAGTGCAGTTCCCAGTCCTATGGCAAAGACAGATTACAACCCCCTAAATACTACTCAGGGGAAGAGCCCAACCCTGGCCTATCGGTGAGATCACAGCCCACTCAGGTGATGGGCTCAACTTCCTCATTCAATATTCAAATATGAGATAAACAAATAAGCAAAATCTATGACCATGACAACAAATTAACAGTAACAAAGCTGGTGACCTGAGGACACTTTCTTGGCTCTGAGGTCTCCTGGTCAGCGAGTCAGCAGGGTGTGAGTTTCTGGGCAGTGCACAGCGATGCACAGATATCTGGGGCCAAGTGCAGCAAACCAGGCCCACACCTGCAGCGTTTGGCCTCTGCCCAGGCCTTGACTGGCACCTCCCATCTTACCTGTGACAGCTGACTCGGCTGGCCTGGGCAGGTGCCTAAAAGGGCTGAGCTTGGGATACATTTTTCCTCCTTGTTTAAAATTAGACTTCTTATTATGAGATAATTATAGATTCACATTTAATTCTAAGATATGCTACAGAGAGATCCCCTGTGTCCTGAACTCAGACTCTCTCCATAGTAACATCTTATAAGACTCTGGTGTGATATCACAGCCTGGGTGGTGACACTGACACCATCCACAGAGCTTCACTTGTGCTCATGAGTATATGTTCAACTCATGTGCCTGTATCAAGGCTGCAGGGTGTGCATCCCCTACAAAATCTAGACCTTCACCAGGAGGCCTCCTGCCAGCCTGTCGAGCCACACCGCCCCTGGAACCCCAACCTCTGCATGTTCATCTGCTCATTTTTCTACAACGTTGTCATTTCAGGAATGTCATATAAATGAAATCATACAATGTGTAGCTTTTGGGTTTTTTTTCGTTTTGCATCGTTCTCTGGAGACTCATCCAAGCTGTGGTGTGTAGCAACGGTCTCTCCTTTTTCTTGCTAAACAATATTCCATCTGAGGAGATTTTAGAAGGAAGGAGCAATTTTAAAGATCACATGCCAGTTTTCAGATGGAGGAAGATTTGCCCTGCTGGAATCTGTGGCACTTGAATGAAGAGAAATTCTTACCTATCTCCAAGAATCTTAAAAATCCTATAAAATTCTGCTTACCTACTGTGTCTTCCTTAAGAAACTAACTTAATCCTGATTATGGAAAATTTCCACTAAACTTATCACCTCTTATTTTACTGCAATTAAATAATCTCCCCCCACATATACTAAAAGTTGTAGAAGTCATTTTTACTGTTTCTCTTTAAAGTTCTTTATGTGCAGAATATAACTTACATCTCATTTCTATTTTATTTTCTTTTTCCCTTGGCTAAAATGCTGTGCATTTGCCTCTCCTCTCAGCTTGTTTTTTAATTGTACTACTGCTATGAAATATGGTCTTTATTTCATTAGTTTATGCCTTATATTAAATTATGTTCATGTAAGATTTGCCAGAAAAATAGCTTTTCAGCTTACTCGGGAATTGGGGGAACTTAAATTTAGTGGACTGAGTCTCAAGAAGGAAATTATGGTTTGAAAGGCAAAGGGTCAGGGAAGAAAAGGAGCTCTCAGAGAAGCCTCCAGGCCTGCCAGGAGCTCAGTCACCCTTTCTCTGAGGAGCAGGTGCCTGAAGACATAGTTTTCACCAAGCACTTTAATTGCACAGAGCAGGGACTTGGGGCGGGGCTGTCAGCTAGAGTTCCCCAGGGGAAGCAGAGGCTAGACTCAAGGATGCCTTGCTCAGTGGTCTCAGGCACTCCCATGTCTGTCAGCTCAAGTTCTCCTCTCTACAGGATCAGCTTGTGGCTGCCAATCCTGCTACTGACAGACCCAGACCCATTCTGGACCCCAGGAAGAGAAATCTAATTGAATCTGCCTCATCTTGTGGGGCCCCCTGCAGACCCTTTCCAGCTGCTGACCCCCTCCAGCTGCAGACCACCTGCCCATGGTGCATACAGGGGCCTGAGGGTGGGAGCAGATACCAGGCCACAGGCTCCTACAAGCGAAAGATCCTCTGTAGATGGGGCTGGGAGTGTCCGTGCCAGCAACATGCCAGTAGGGTCACCACATGGAGGAGGTCATCCTCTCAGGGCACCACAGGTGGGGAGACTGAGGCAGAGGAGAGGTATGAGGCAAGGCAGAGGCCCCTGAGGCATGCAGCCCTCACCTGCCAATCCAAGGACAGCTAGAAAGGAAGAGAGCTTATGACTATTCACTGCTCTGTCATTGGGACAGGGACCCTTGTGTGGTACATTCTCAGTAAATATTATCTGATGAGTGAACAAATGAACACTGGACTGGGGTCACACAGCTCAGCCCAGCTGTTCCCCACTGGGTCTGAGAGTAGCACAAGCACATGGCCACCAAAAGACAAGAATGACCAGAGTGTGGGTGGCACCTGTGGCTCAATGATTAGGGCTCTGGCTCCATATACGAAGGGTGGCGGGTTCGAACCCAGCCCTGGCCAAACTGTAACAAAAAAATACCCAGGCGTTGTGGCGGGCACCTGTAGTCCCAGCTACTCAGGAGGCTGGGGCAAGACAATCACCTAAGCCCAAGAGCTGGAGGTTGCTGTGAGCTGTGATGCCACGGTACTATACCGAGGGCAACAAAGTGAGACTCTGTCTCTAAAAAAAAAAAAAAAGAATGAGCGGAGCGTGATATTCACAACAGGTAAGAATGGACGCAGCCCAGAGGGCCCTCATAGAGGAGCGAGTGAGGGAGCTGCTCTCAGCAATGAAATAAAACAAACCACACAGACCATTCTCAGTGACATGTTGACCAGAAGAAGAGCACATCCTGAGCACGTCCGCTTGAGCCCAGGAGTTTGAGGCTGCAGTGAGCTCTGGGGACACCACTGCATTCCAGCCCAGGTGACAGAGTGAAACCCTGCCTCGAAAAAAAAGTCCTATGTTTCAGGGTACTCACACCCAGGGGAAATCCTAAAGACAAGAGGACATGAGGGTAAATATTTTCTTTTTCTCCTGCAGGGTCAAGTATCTTGGAAAATCTCCCTCGGGTCCTCCTGAGAGGTTTCTATTTAGCAGGGTTGGGATTTGTAGGGGGGAGAGTCAGTCCCTAGCCCCAGAGAGCAGTAACACCCCCAGCTCCTCATCTCCTATGGGTTCCCTTTCTTCACAAGCTGGAGGTTGATGATGAGTGGTGGCTACAATACTTACCAGAGCCTCGGTAGCCTGCAAGGTTTGGGGGATTTTTTTGCAGTTTTTGGCTGGGATTGGGTTTGAACCTGCCACCTCCGGCATATGGGGCCAGCGCCCTACTCCTTTGAGCCACAGGCGCCGCCCCCAGCCTGCAGGTTTTTCCCGGGGCCCACAGTACAGACTCCACACTCCACACAGCTTGGCAGCCATGTAAGTGCCCCTGGCACCATCTGCCTAGGGAAGTGGGTGCTTAGCCTTGTCAAGGAGGGTCCTGAGCTGCAGCAGAGTTTCTGAGGCTAAAACGAAGGCAATTAGAAAGGCTTCAAATAAATAAAGCTTTCTGAAAAGAGGATGGGAGGCTTCCCTCAGGAGATACATGCCTGAAGCCAACTTCTATATTCCCACAACCATCACGCATGGTGAGTCACAGTCCTTCACTTCCCTAGAAAGCCAAGTGGGGGCTGCTTTGAAGAGCCAGAGAGTAGGCTAGATGAGTTTACTCAGATTTATGTAAAACAGGCCGGAGATTGATCTTCGACAAATCCTCTATGGGTGGACTTTACTGCCACGGTCTACAAAAAAGCTGTTTTATACATCCATCAGCTGAGGAACAAACAAATGTGTTCTATCCCCATGACGGAATATTAGTCAGTCAGCAAAAGGAATGAAGCACTGATACACGCGATGACACGGATGGACCTTGGAAACATGCTGAGTGAAGGCAGCCAGAGGCAGAAGGCCACACACGGTAGGCTTCTGTTTATATGAAAGTTCAGAATAAGCAAATCCACACAGAAAGTGGTTAGTAAAAGGAGATTACTGGTTGCCAGAAGCTGGAGGGGGGGAGGAATGGGGAGAGACTGGTAAATGGATGTGGGGTCTCCTTTGGGGGTGATAAAGGTGTTTCGGAAGTACATAAAGGTTGTAGTTACACAATGTTGTCAGTGGACTAAAAGCCACAGGCTGGGCTGGGCACGGTGGCTCACGCCTGTCATCCTAGCCTCCCAGCCTGTAAAAATTTTTCAGTTTTTAGTAGAGACAGGGTCTTGCTCTTACTCAGGCTGGTCTTAAACTCCTAAGCTCAAGGGATCCCTGTCTCAGCCTCTCAGAGTGCCAGGATTATAGGCGTGAGACACTGGGCCTGGCCATACTGTCAAGACTTTTACGGAAAGAGATGCCTCATCCCAGCCACAGGGACTCCAATGCAGCAGGCCAGAAGGGGCCCAGTATCTGTATTTTTTTTAAGCACTAGGTAGTTATGGTGACCATCCAGCCCTTGCATCTGCATAAATGCTTGAGACAAGCTCTGAACAAGTCCATAAAAAGCCAAATCCTGGGCTCTGAAGTATCCCCAGTAAATCAGGCACCCCACACTCTGAGAATTAAGTTAGTCCTTGCGCCTCAAATAGGCGTGGCAGAATGTGACTCAGTTTCCCTATCCATGGAGGTGTGTCCCGTTTGAATCGGTATCATGCCATGTCTCACCACCAGGTGGCAGAAGTGAGATGGGTTTGGCTTCCAGCATGTTGGACAATTCTTTCTACTTACTACCCAGCCCTGACCAGGAGCAAATGGAATTGGAAATCCTTTACTAAGAGGGAAGTAGGACCAATGGTCACCAGAGAGCTAAGTATTTAGTCCTGGGTATGTACTCAGAAAGCTGGGCAGCCACAGAGGGCAACGTGGCTATTTCTGGGACAGCACCATGGTTGTGTTCTGAGCACCTGGGATCCTGGAGTTCCAGGTGCATCTTCTGAGGAGAGAAAGAGGGGGCAAGAGGTGCCATCCAGGGCCTCATAAAAAAAAAACGTGGCTCCCAGAGCCTCATGAAAGTGGTGACAAGAGGTGGCTCCCAGGACTTTGCGGAGGAGGAGACAAAAGGTGGTCGGACCTCAGGAAACCATCTCTAGCCTGGGCTTTACACAGTGTCCCCCTGATAAGTCGGGAAGTGGCTTATTTCCTGCCCGAGTCAGGTTTCCCATTCTGAGCATAGTGTACACTTTTTTTCACATGCATACATTCATTCATTCTCTCAGAAAGTACTTACTGATACCTGGGAGCATTATTCCTAACGGGAATATGGAAGTGGAAACAACTCAAATGTCCATCAACAGATGAATGGATAAATAAAATTTGGCATATCCATAAAATAGAATATTATTCAACAGTCAAAATAAATGTGGTTCATACTCTGTGGGTGGACGGTGAGAACATGATGCTCAGTGAAAGAAGCCAGTCACCAGAGACCACATTTTGAATGATTCTGCTTATGTGACTCTATAGAGAACAGAAAATAGATTTGTGGTTGCCCAGGGCTGAAGATTTGGGGGTGGGGTGGGGAGTGACTGTTAAAAGATAGGGGTTTCCTTTTGAGAGAAAGAGAATGTTCTGGAATTAGATTGTGGCTGCACACCTTGTGACTATACCAGAAATGACTGAGTGATACACTCAGTGTATGTGAATTATAGCTCAATAAAGCTGTTACGGGCAGATATTCACAGAGTGGCTCTGCATCCAAGGGTGTTCAGTGGGCAGGGGATAGAGCCATGACAAAAACAGACAATGATCCTTGTCCCCCATGGTGGTGGGAAAGGCATCCAGTGTACAGACGAGTGAGTAGAGGGGTGCTCAATGGTAAGAGGTGCTGGAGAGAAAAATGAGGGGAACATTGGGAGGCAGTGACTGCACAGCCAGGTCAGGGAGGGCCGGGCTGTCTGAGAAGACCTTTGTGGGCTTTCTGACAGAAGACACCTGGAAGGGGCAGCTTTCAGGTAGAGGGAACAGCAAAGACAGAGGTTGGAAGGAACCATCTTTTGTTCCACATGCCAATCACCCAGTTCCAAGGTTATTTTGTTTCATTTTGGTTTTGTTGATTCTTTGTGATTTTTTTTACAGTAACGTCATTTGGGAAGACAGATGGTTTTATTACCTCCTTCCTTTTTTTTTAAAGACAGAATCTTGGACACCGGTAGCTCAGTAGTTAGGGTGCTAGTCACATGCACTGGAGCTGGTGGGTTCGAACTCAGCCCAAGCCTGCTAAACAAACAAACAAAAATAGCTGAGCATTGCGGCAGGCGCCCGCTGTCCCAGCTACTACAGAGGCTGAGGCAAGAGAATTGCTTAAGCTCAAGAGTTTGAGGTTGCAGTGAGCTCTGACAGCATACCACTCTACAGAAGGTGGCAAAGTGAGACTCTGTCTCAATAAAATAAATAAATAAATAAATAAAGATAGAATCTTGCTCTCCCAGGCTAGATTGCCAGGACATCAACATAGCTCACAGCAACCTCGAACTCCTGGGTTTAATTGATCCGCCTGCCTCAACCTCCCAACTAGCTGAGACTACAGGTACCTGCCACCATGCCTAGCTAGTTTTTCTATTTTTAGAAAAGAGCTGTTGTTCTTACTCAGGCTAGTCTCAAACTCCTGAGCTCAAGGGATTCTCCCCCCTTGGCCCCCCAGAGGGCTAGGATTACAGGCATGAGCCAGGGTGCCCGGCCTTCTCCTTCCTTTTTATTTCCTTTTCCTGTCTTACTGCATTCACGAGGACTCCTGCCCAGCACGGGAGTGGAGAGAGGGCCCTCCTTGCCTTTTTCCCTGTCATAGTCACCACTCCCTGCCCCCTCATTGCTGGCAGCAGGGCCCCAACTGTGCTCACATGGGAACAGGGCCCGCTTGGGGCCCCACCTTACTGGAGCTTGGCTGTGTGAGCCAAAGGGCCTTCCTGCGGGCACTGCCCTGACTTCCCGACTACTTGTGAGCATCCCAGTTCCCCCAAGCCCAGAGCCCTGGTTGCATCCCCTTTGCCCACAGGACTGAAGTCCTGCCTCCTTCTATCCCACCCCTGCCTGCTGGGCCCTTCACACGCCTCCTGGATCAAGGCTCCTGCCACCCGCAGTGGCTCTGTCTATCCAGGGACACCCACCAGCCATCCCTTTGAAGGCCTTCCTTACCCAGACACCTCCTTGGGCAGAGATCTCCAGGAGGACGCTGCAAAGCTGGCCATCCTCCACGGAAAGAAGTGCTTGCTCTTTCAAGGAGGGCCATTTAAGCAACTTGTGGGAGTCATTCCTCACTGCCTAGACTTCCTGTTTAATTAGGTGTTGGTGAAACAAGATCAGCCTGTCCACTCATGCACATATTAATCAATGACCAAACCCCTCTCTGTGCCTGGCTCCATGTAGGTGTGGGAGGTAACCAACAAACCATTCTCACTTTGCTGCCAACATCATTTGAATGGGGATCGTGAAGACACAGCGCTGTGGAAATGCAGTATTTCTTCCTACATCCCTTACCACTTCTTACCTTCAGAATAAATCTCTAAGTAGAGCATTATCAAATTCTTCACAGATGTAGGCCACACAAAGCATTTTCATTGTCTGTCATAAATACAATATCTTTTAAAATCTCCAACACAACTTATGGGCACGTCTCCTCTCTAAATCTAGGCTGCTGTCTCAAGCAATTTTACAGCCAAATCCTCCAACATAATTTGTAATAGTTTTTTTACAAAGGACATTAAGTTAACTATGATCCTTTACTGAATTATGTAGCATTTACCATTTTCCTGTTTTTAGACTCCTTATCCCTTTCTGGTGGTTTCTAAAAATATCAGTTAAGCCACCAACTAATTTCTAATCCTCACTTCTATTAATATTGACAGATGGGCAGTTCATCTCTTACCCCTTGTCCTTGCTTGATTAAGCAATTCTAATCTTTTCCTGACAATTTGATTGTTGACGATGTGACTGAGTCTGGCTGGAGCACTAGGCCAGAAGGGATTCTTGCTTGTGCAAGTCCTGAGCCCAGCTTAGCTTAGAAAGCCCTCCAGGTAACTCAACTGCATTTTTCCCCCCTGCTCATTCTCTCTTTGGCCAAGAAACCCACGATATTTAAAGATATAGATTAATTTTAAATTTCCCGTTGTCAGCACCCTGCATAGTACAGCTAGGCTTCCAGATTTTGCTATTGGCTTAAAAGGCCTCGGAACATCAGGAGGCCTGAAGGGGCCACATAACCTCAAGCTCGTCTGGAGTGGAGCTCTGCAGTGTGGTGGAATCCATGGGCGTCACACGGAATCCTAGATTGAGGGGCCTCTCCCAGGGGGTGGCTCTGGCTCTAGGGTACTCCTCACCCCAGGCTGCACTCCTGCTCGAGGGAGCCCACATCCAGTGACTAGAAGATGCAGGAATGCAATAGCTCAGCCCCAGCCTCCAGCTGGGATGACTTCAAAGGGGCATCTGAGCTCCAGAGCTCCAGTGTGCCTGCTCCTGAGACCAGATTGCATTTCAGTGTCACCCACCCCCAACTCTGCTTCCCACATGGCCTTACGTGTGTTGTTCATAGATGTGCCCCTCAAGAAGCGCCTGCACATGGCCATTTGCCTTGGAGTCTGTTTCCAGAGAACACAGCCTATAACACTTGGAACCAACAGTGGTCCCCGGGAAGTTACTCTCAAACGGTGGCTTAGAGTGGATCACCTGCAGTGGGCAGTGAGTCTGACTGTGAGGTCTTCTTCCTGGTGGTTGTTGGTTGAATTCCGATAACAACTAGCACGTGTCTGATACAGTGTTTAAAGCTTTCCGTGCTACCTGACTTCAGGCCTTAGTACAAAGCATCGTAATCAAGACAGTGATAGTGATGATTGTGAAAGAATAGACAAATAGATCAGTGGAACAGGAGAGTGAGCCCAGAAATTTATGCAGATAAATGTGGTCTGCAATATAGACCACATGGCGGCACAACTATGTCAGAATTCACTGGCTGTGTGTTTGACATCTGTGTACAGTGCTTTCCCACATAAACACAACATCCCCACATTTCAAAAAGTCTTGGCCAGGCACAATGGCTCACACCTGTAATCCCAGCACAATGGGAGGCTGATGTGGGAAGATTGTTTGTGCCCAGGAGTTTGAGACCAGCTTGGGCAATACAGTGAGAACCCATCTCTACAAATAAAGATACTTTTAAATTAGCCAGGCATGGTGGCATGTGCTTGTAGTCCCAGCTACTCAGGAGGCTGAGGCAGGAGGATCACTTAATCCCAGGAGAGTGAGGTTAATGTGAGCTATGAATGAGCCACTGCATTTCTGCCTGGGCAACAAAATAAGACCCTGCCTTGAAAGAGAGGAAGGAAGGAAGGAAGGACAGGAAAAAACTCCAGCACCTGTGAAGGGCTGTGTAAATCCCATGGCTCAGCACAGGACCAGCAGTCTCAGTGCGCCCCTCCCCCCCCAATCCCCTGTCCAGACTCATGTCACAATGCTCAAAAGCCAAAGTAGCTCCTGCCCCACTGGACCCCGTGCACCCCTCGGACTTCTGACCAGCCCTCAGCACACTCACATAGACATACACACTCCATGCACTCGGTCAAAAGAAGTGCTGGCCTTTTCAGCGTGGGACAGAAGCTGGGGCACAAAGTGGAGGTGACTTTGCCAAGACACCCCATTCTGGTTTTTGTCACAGCCTTTGGCTGATTCCATCCAGCTAAAACCAGAGCTTCTGAAGTACAGCACTGGCCCATTCCTTGTTTATGACACCCCAGGGATTGGGTAACTTCCAATCATTACTGCGGGGAAGAAGGTAAAGAACCTTAAGTGTGTTTTATACCTTTACCCTGCAGGAGAGTATCAGGCAAATGGGGAGAAATGGGGTCCTGTGTCCACAGAAAGATGTGTCCTCGCCCGGCGCCTGGTTGCACTGACAGGTGGGCAGCTGAGCGCCGCGGCGGCGGTATGATTACTCATTTACCTGGTTTGCACCTATTTGATTGAGTGCTGGATCTGCGTACATTTGGTGGAAGCTGCATCGCTCCAGTTCTTTATGCGCCTGCTTCTGCCATCCTTGGTCCTCTTTCCTGCTCAGACTTACCAGGAATGGATTTCGATCACAGGCAATTTTTCGTTGTTGCTGTTGTCTGAGACAGAGTCTCACTCTTCCCCAGGCTAACATGCCATGGTGTCAGCCTAACTCATACCAACCTCAAACTCCTGGGTTCAAGCAATCCTCCTGCCTCACCCTCCCCAGTAACTAGGACTACAGGTGCCCGCCACACATGCCTGGTTACATTTTTTTCTTTTTTCTTTTTTTTTTTTTTTTTTTTTAGTAGAGACAGATAGAGTCTCACTCTTGCTCAGGCTGGTCTCCTGGACCAGGAGCTCAAGGGACCCTTCCACCTTGACCTCCTGGGACTACAGCCATGAATCACTTCACCTGACTGCTGACCACAGGTGTTTTTAACGTGAGCTCCGAGCAGGTAAGTGTGCCGAGTCCATGATAACTGAGGGACATCTGGGGGTTGGGGCGAAAGGCTCCTTGAGCACTGCATGTCCCTAGGGAAGGGGCCGGGTAGATATAAGGAGATGATTTCCACTCCCAGACACCTGCACCCATGCTTTCTTTCTTGTTTTCTTTCTCTTTTCTTGAGATGGTCTCACTATGTCACCCTGGGTAGAGTGCCGTGGCGTCACAGCTCACAACAACCTCAAACTCTAGGGCTTAAGTGATTCTCTTGCCTCAGCCTCCCAAGTACCTGGAACTACAGGTGCCCGCCTGTAGTCCACAGTGCCCGGCTATTTTTTTTTTTTTTAGTTGTCATTGTTGTTTAGCAGGCCTGGGCTTGGTTCAAACCCCCCAGCCCTGGTGTATGTGGCCAGAGCCCTAACCACTTAGCTACAGGCACCAAGCCAGCATGGAGCTTTTGCTGCAAACACCCTCCTAAGCCAGGAAGCGTTTGGTCCAGGGAGGCCCAGGGGAGCCCAGCTTCCCACTGCTGACCTGCTGACCAGTAGACAGCCCCACCATAGGTGGCTGTACTCCCAGCCTTGCTGGCCCTATGAGGTTTCGTGTGAGTGACTCTCCATCACTTCTCACCACAACTGAATGTTCAAAAGCTTCCAACGAGGGCCTGTTCCACCCTTTCTGGAAGAGCATAAAAGGCCTGACATCGGAGAGAACAGGAACGTGGCCTGACAGAAAAGACTGGTTCAGGCCAGGTGTTTTCCAGCCCTTGACCCACCTGTCCGCTAAGATAGGCAGCAGAGAACCTCCTGTTTAGCTTAAACCCCAGCCATTGAAGGCAGAGTTCCAAATTCCTAAACAAACACAATCCCCTTTGGGGTTTTGTTCCTTCTCTGTGAGTTCTGATTCTCATGCTAAAACAGTGACTGTCCCGTGCCCTTGGTGAATTGGAGCCCCTGCCAGTTCTGGCTGGCCCTTCTCCCAGGACAGAAATCCAAGCCCTTTCTGCTGTTCTGGCTCTGCTGCCAACCAGATGGAACCTGAGGTGCCAGGGATGCAGCACAGACTTCCCCAAGCCATGTTGCCTCACACAATGCCAGACCCCAACCACTGAGCTGTCCAAACTTTTCTGAGAACTGCCCTGGACACCAGGGAAGTGGCTGTCACCCACCTGGACTTTGCTGCTAACGCAGATGGTGACAGCCACCTGAGCAGTCATCCTAAATATTAAGTGGGGTAGGAGGCAACAGGACCTCTCCTACAGCTGCCCAGTTGCCTGTGACCCAAGGTCCCATCGGGAAGGGCCTAGGAATTTATCGCTACATGAGCGTCTGCTTTACTGTTTCAGTTGCTGGCAGAGAGGGACATAGAAGACCGTCCTAGAACAAGCCCGGAAGTCCATGCTGCCCAGCTGCCTCTGATGCGTCCTCTTCAGGGGGACCCTCTAGATCTAATCACGGTGCTTTTGGAAGGGCCAAACCAACCAGGTTCATATTGGTGTGGGGCTTGACTGTCAGCAACAAAAACAAGACAATTCTTGTCTAGAAAGAACAAAGTCTGCTTTGGGTTGAGATTTTTTTTTTTAATATGCATGTTTTCATTCTTCTGCAGCTTTTAAGCCAAAGTATTAAGCTTTTGTCCTCTTCCTCCTACCCCAGAACACCCAGCAAAGTGTCTCATGTGAAGTGGGTCTCCAGCAGAGTCCTGCAAATCTCTGGGGGTGGTTCCGGTGTCCCCAGGGTTACAGTGAACAAGGCACAATCTTGAGGCAGCCATGTGGGTGTGGCAACCAGATGTCACCAGAGCCCTCTTCTTCCTCTGGACTATAGGCAGCACCAATTCTCTCTGTGTCTAACATTTGTGGAAAAAAGAAATAATGTCGCAGTCCTAACCAATATGCACAGATTGAAACAATGAACAAGCTGGTGGCCAAACAGTGGCGTCATCCCACAGACTCTGCCCAGCAGCCTCCAGAAGGACCTGCCAGGGTGCCGGGGCTTGAATATTTAATGCAGAGATGCCCAGGGATAGCTGAGGAGTAGACCAGACATCAGGATGGCTGTCATTATTCAGCAGCCCATCAGGGAGCAAAACAAAGTTGAAAACAAACTGACTGCTTTACATCACGTCACTCGGTGCCTGACTCACTTCTCTACGGGTTCAAGCTGAGGGAACCCAAGGCAGTGACTAGTGGGACTTAGACCAGAATCGCATTTTTAGATCAAGAACGACCAACATTTTTGTTCAAGATCAGCCTGCACAAGAGCAAGACCCTGTCTCTACTAAAAATAGGAAAACTAGCAGGGCATTGTGGCAGGCGCCTACAGTCTCAGCTCCTTGGGAGGCTAGGGCAAGAGGATTGCTTGAATCCAGGAGTTTTTGCTCTCTATCTAGGTGACAGAGCAAGATTCTGTCTCAAAAAAACAAACTAACAAAAACCCAATATTTTTGATGCGGAGATACCATAAATTATATAGTGGGAACAAAATCATTGCTGAGTGGAAAAGGGCAAAAAACTTTCTAAGCCAGAATAAGACTAAGAGGACTTGCCCGCCCTGGATGAGGACAGGGCAGCCTCAAGTGTCCCAGAGCTGCTGGGGAGCAGTCCTCCTCTTCCTTCCAATAAGTACAGCATAAAGATTGAAATTCAAAATGAGGTGCCCTTTCAGACCCTAACACCTACCCAGAGGACTGCCCGGCCTCTTACAGAACTGACCATTGCCTTAGTAGCGGAGCCTCTGTGATCCAAGACATTTTAACTGTAGTGACAAAAGTGGTCACATTTTTAAGTTTCAGGTTAACATACACAGCTTACAACATACCTTCACGGTAGTAAATTGCAGGAGAAAGTGAGGGGAAACCCCTGTCATGTTCCCCTAGGAGTGGCTGCCCCAGGAGGCCGCAGCAGAGCGTTTCTTCCACCAGGCTTTCAAAATAAATAAAAGCTTCGCTATCTAGCAGACAAAGACAATTTCACATATGAACTTTTTCTATCAAAATCATTTTAGATTATAGAGGCGGCTCAGAGGACTCATGTGCCCACCTCACACAGTTTCCCCAATGCCAACATTTCTGAAAACTGAGAAATCAACACTGGTACAAGCTGCTAACCGGACTATAGATTTCATTCGGATTTCTTGGTTTTCCCAGCCATGCCTGGATAGAAAATCTTTTCTATACGCTTTCAATTTTGACCACCCACTGGGCCAGAGCTTCCTCTTGGTGAGAAGAGGAGAATTTGGGTCTATTTCACATCAGCAAATAAGCTCTATGCAGAAGGGATGTGATCCACAAGTTAAAGGAAATCAATGAGCAAGCTGTGGGTGCTCAGCACCAATACAAGAATTATTCTGATGGCAGGCTAGTGAAGTCCTTACAAGTGTTAGTGTTGGTAGGGACCGCATTCTCAATGCTGCCTCATTTTTCTCTTTTCTAATTTTGGATTTGCATTTCAAGTCATATATAAAATTTTATATGGGCAAAATTAACACTCATCCCTGTCTCGGCGCCCATAGCTCAGTGGTTAGGGTCCTGGCCACATACACCAGGGCTGGCAGGTTCAAATCCGACCCAGGCCTGCTAAAACAACAATGACAACTACAACAACAAAAACAACAACAAATAGCTGGGTGCTGTGGCAGGTGCCTGTAGTCTCAACTACTTGGGAAGCTGAGGCAAGAGAATCGCTTAAGCCCAAGAGTTTGAGGTTGCTGTGAGCTGTGACACACTCAACTGAGGGTGACAAAGTGAGACTCTGTCTCAAAAAAAAAAACAAAAAACAAAAAACAACTCATCCCTTACTGTTAGACTAGACATTGATTAAAGGGTTCTCTGAGGCATGTCTTTCCTGCCAATATGGAGAAGAATAGTGAAACAGAAATCTTTGCATTCAGATGCAAACAGTGGCTCCTGCTTATAATCCTAGCACTCTGGGAGGCTGAGGCAGGAGGATCCCTTGAGCTCAGGAGCTCAAAACCAGTCTGAACAAGAATGAGACTCTATCTCTACTAAAAATTATCCTGGCCTTGTGGCAGGTGCCTGTAGTCCCAGCTCTTAGGAGGCTAAGTCAGGAGGATCGCTTCAGCTCAGGAGTTTGAGGCTGCTGTGAACTAGGCTAAGGCCACAGTACTCTAGCCTGGGAGAGGAAGGGAAGGGAAAGGAAGAGAAGGAAGAAAAGAAGGAAAAGAGGAGAAAGGCTCGGTGCCTGTAGCTCAGAGGCTAGGGCACCAGCCACACACACCAGAGCTGGCAGGTTCGAATCCAGCCTGGGCCTACCAAAAAACAATGACAACTACAACCAAAAAGTAGCCAGGCATTGTGGCAGGCGCCTGTAGTCCCAGCTACTTGAGAGACTGAAGCAAGAGAATCGCTTAAGCCCAAGATTCAGAGGTTGCTTGTGAGCTGTGAGCACTCTACCCAGGGCGACAGCTTGAGACTCTGTCTCAAAAAAAAAAAAAAAAAAAAAGAGGCAGCGCCTGTGACTCAGTGGGCAGGGTGCCAGCCCCATATATCGAGGGTGGCGGGTTCAAACGTGGCCCCGGCCAAACTGCAACAACAACAACAACAAAAATAGCCAGGCATTGTGGCAGGCACCTGTAGTTCCAGCTATTCGGAAGGCTGAGGCAAGAGAATCGCCTAAGCCCAGGAGTTGGAGGTTGCTATGAGCTGTGACGCTGCAGCACTCTACTGAGGGGCAACAAAATGAGACTCTGTCTCCAAAAAAAAAAAAAGGGAAAAAGAAAAGAGGAGAAAAGAAATCCTTGCTTTGGCTTATTAATGAAGGGTGGAGTTAACTAGAGTCATGTGACCCAGACTCTGTGACAAAAGGAGTCCCAGTAGGCTAGATAACACCACCCCACACATTACACCATGGAGAGAGAAACTACTGGGTTGTCTCTACTCCCATTTCTCAGTCACTTGGGAGCCTGAGCAAGTGGACTTTTTATTCTGCAGAGCTTTTGCTTACTTAAAATATGTCATGAGGCAAACCCTATGCCATGTCTCCTGTACTTTATCTTATAATTACTTTCTGGGATTAAAATCTCTCTGTCGAGCTGTCTTTGTGTCTGTGAAATATTTATGTTGTGTGCCACGTGTCTAAGGGAGCAGAGTTTGATTTCTTTTGGAATTTTTACTCTAGTTACCAAGGCCTCAGTGACTCTCAGACTCACAGTGCCAGGGCCTGTGTCAGCCTGGAGATCCCAGTCAGAGGACAAAGCACTTCCACAGGCCAGGTGGGCAGCCCCACCCACAGACTTTTGCTGGTTGGGAAACAAGAGCTTGGCTCGGCGCCTGTGGCTCAACAGGCTAAGGCACCAGCCACGTACACCTGAGCTGGCGGGTTCAAATCCAGCCCGAGCCCGCCAAACCACAATGATGGCTGCAACCAAAAAATGGCTGGGCGTTGTGGCGGGCGCCTGTAGTCCCAGCTACTTGGGAGGCGGAGGCAGGAGACTCGCTTGAGCCCAGGAATTGGAGGTTGCTGTGAGCT
>CAUYRH010068487.1:0-37211 GCA_963574655.1 Perodicticus potto
CCATTCCTTACTAGAAGGCATCTCAAATTATTTTACCAAGTGGAATAAGCACATGATGGACACCAGAGACTGCCAGGTTTCCTTTACTTTTGGACCCTGTGATTATCATCAAGAAGTTTCTCTTAGGGTTCACCTGATGGAGTACATTACAAAACAAGGCTTCACAATCCGTAACACCCGGGTGCATCACATGCATCACATGAGTGAGCAGGCCAACCAGAACACAGTGGAGCACAACTGGACTTTCTGTAGACTAGCCCGGAAGACAGATGACTGATCTCCAGCTCTACAAGAAGTTCTTGGAAATTGACTCCAGGAAATGGAAGAGACTGATTTTTGTTTTTAATCACAGTGTGGGATTTTTTTTCCTTTTAAATATTTGTATGTATTTGAAGACAGTGAGGACCAGAAAGAAGATTTGTGCTTTAGCAGACTCCTCCATGTTTTGTTCCCTTCAGCCTGAGTATGCATGTGCCTGTACACAGTCTCTAGATACCTTTTTTATAAAAAGAAGTCTGAAAATCATTATGGTATATGATCTACCCTTAACAGAGCTTTTTTTATTACAGTGCTAAAATGATTTCTGATAAAATGGTCCCTAATTCAACTAGAAGGCTAAAAATACAGGAATGAAAGAATAGGCAGAGTACTCATGATGCCTTTGAGAAAAATCAAAACATGTAGGGTGACCTAGTTTCCAAAACAATAAGTAGTAATGTAATATTAAAGGAGAACTGTTCCAATCATTAAAAAGTACTTATTAAGTGCTGCTTTTTACAGTTATGACAACTGTTTCTTTCTATGCATATAAATCAAGGAACCAAATATCTGTGCCATGGAAATGTCTAACTAGAAATATTTATATTGGATTCTGAATATAAAATGTTCCTGTGGTAGAAATCTTATGCCTAGTGCAGCAAAATTCCCAAGTGTATTGTTGACCAGGGGGAAAAACGTAATAAAAAATAAAATATGAAAATTAAAAAAAAAAGAATGTTACAGCCCAGTGGCTCCTGTGACTCAATGGGTAGGGCACTGGTCCCATATACTGAGGGTGGCTAGTTCAAAACCTGCCCTGGCCAAACAGTGACAAAAAATACCCAGATGTTGTCGCAGGTGCCTGTAGTCCCAGCTACTCAGGAGTCTGAGGCAAGAGAATCACTTAAGCCCAAGAGTTGGGGGTTGCTGTGATCTGTGAATTCATCAATTTCTTGAGAAAACTTTTGGCCTATTTTGTAGATTTATACTTCTGTCCTCTTCTCAATTTTAATCCTTTTATTTGCTGTCAATCTTCTGAGCTCCATTTCTGGTATTACAGCAATTTCTCTATGGATGATATTCTCAGTTGAATCTCTTTTGTGATTTATTTGGATGTTGATCTACTCTCATTTTTCATGAGAAAATGAAAAATTGTCAGAGTTGTCAGAGTTCTTCTGCTGGCTCTTCCCCTTGATTGTTTGTAGCGTGTAAAGCATATATGAATTTTGCAGGGCAGGGTTCTCACACCTGTAATCCCAGCACTGTGGGGGGCTGAGGTGTGAGGATTGCTTGAGCCCAGGAGTTCGAGGCTTTTCTGAGTGAGAGTGAGTCTCTGACTCATGAAAAAAATGGAAAAACCCAGTTGGGCACTGTGGCGAGTGCCTGTAATCCCAGCAGTTTTGGAGGCTGAGGCAGCAGGATGCCCACAGCCCAAATCTGAGGTTGCAGTGAGCTACAATGCCACTGATCTCTGCTCGGGGCATAGGGTAGAACTCTGTCTCGACAACAACAAAAAAAAAAAAAAGAAAGAAAGAAAGAAAAATGAATTTTCCTTTTTTATTTAAAATGATAAGACGTCCCTGAATACTTAGTGATAATCTAATTGGGGGCCTTTAGGAAACACGTAGCAACCTCTTTGGCAATTAAACCTAGACGGGTGTGATGGGATCAGGTGGCCCCTGGAACTGTACCTAATGACCCCTTCTCTAATGAGATGGAGCTTGTGATTGTGTTCTTTCCCCTGCAGCTACACAAAGGTCCCTTTTAGAGCTGGAGCCAGAGTCTCTGAGGGCCTACTTTATGAGGTAGCACAGCCTCCATTTGTGTTGATGTCAGCCTGCCCTCTACTCAATCATAAGGATTCTCATCATTTCACTGGAATCTCTTCCCCTGAAAGATAAGCATACCAATGGCTCCAACTCTCAGCAGCAATAGCTAGAGGAGGTGAAATTGCAGACAGATCTGCTGAATCCATCCCTTACCACTAGTAACTTCCCCACCCTTCACTCCTAAAACTAAGTGAAACAAGTATTGAACCTGTTGGCCCTAAAAGTGGAGAACATGAATCCCTAATGTCTCTGGGAGAGTTCCAGTCTAACTCTCAGGCAGCACAAGAAACACTCACTCAAAGGAGTTCTGAGAGTCCCCAAAAAGCTGATCTGTCTGGGAGTTCCCTTGGGGCTGAACAATGGTCTTTCCTATTGGGAATAAGGGTCAGGAAAGTTCACCCCTCTTCTCGCCAAAGTGTGAACTGCAGTGCCACTGTTTCTACCCACAAGCTCAATGTTCCACACAATGCTCAGGCTTTTCAGTAAACTTGCAAAACACTCTGGCTGCTGCAAGGGACAGTCTGCCTGGTGAATTGCAGAGAGAGATTATTTGTTCACTTTCGTGCCAAGCTGGATGGAGCCTGTGCTCACATGTGGAACCGCCCTGGTGTAATAGCACTACTCCTTCGCAGCTCTCTTCTCTTTGGTGTGGTGAGAAGTCCTTTGTTCTCTGCTCACTGCTGAAAGACTGCTAAGGACCTCCTGGTTGTGGGAAGGATCTCTGGTCCCCTTGACAATAGGTGCCTTTGCACTAATCTCCATACCTGATCTTTGTTGTCTTTTTCTTTCTTAGGCTCTCAGTTGATCTCAGTGGGTATGATGTGCACTTCACTTTCTTCCCACTGTGCTCAACTCCCCATCTTTGGGTTCTCCAAGTCCATTTCAGTCCAACCTCTATCCCTCTGGAAGGAGCCTCTGGTGAAACCTGCTTTTTGTCAGCCATTTTGACTCCTCAATTTCCATGACATTTTTCTACCACATAGTTAAACCATGTTTCAATTGAAAGATATTTTGGTAGTTTCCAGTTTGGATCTAGTACAAATAACATTTTAGTTTTTAAAACAAAGTACTTCATATAACTGTATATTTTGCTACACCAAATAATATTCATATGTTCTAGAGAGTAGGAAATAGGTATATCCTTTTACAGGCCTACCACTCATTCCACTACAATAACCTAGGAAAGTATAGTCTCTGAATGAAAGCAACTTTGATGATTTTACCATTTCTAACTTTAACTAGTATAACATTCTCATTTATAGTGTTTTTACTTGTTATTGAGTCTTATTGTGTTATTAATATTGTTGTTCTTAGAGAATTGAGTTCTTAGAGTACTGAGTTTTAAACTTTTGCATAGTGTATGATAGGTGGTAACATTCTGTGACAACAACAACCTCATTGTTTTTGGTGTTGTTGTTGTTACTTTGTTTTTTGTGGGGCATAATCTGGCTCTGTCACTCAGGCTAGAGTATAGTCGCATCACATAGCTTACTGCAACCTCCAACTCCTGGGCTCAAGTAGTCCTCCAGCTACATCCTCTCATGCAGCAGGGAGTATAAACACATGCCATTTTACATGGCTGAGTTTTTCTATGTGTTGTAGAGAAGGGGTCCCATTCCTGTTCCAGCTGGTCTAGAAATCTTGGCCTTAAGTGATTCTCCAACCTTGGCCTCACATAATTCTAAGATTATAGGCATGAGCCCTCATTCCTTGCTCTCTAGTTAATTTTTGATATGGATTGTTGACGTGGCTATCTTCTGAATACTTAGAATGATCATTAACAAGCAATATGTTTTTCATTGTGGGAAAATGCACACAGCAAACTTTTTCATTTTAACCAATCCAACCATTAATTCAGTGACATTAAGTATTTTAAAGCATTTTGCAACTACCACCACTGTCCATTTCTGGAAATTGTTCACCATCCTGAGCACAACCCTGTACTCATTGAACAATAACTCTCTACTACTCCTCACCGCAGACTCTGGTGTGCATTATTCTACTTGTGTATTCATGATTTTTCCTTTGCTGGGTATCTTCTAATAGTGAAATCATTGAACATTCATCCATTTGTGTTTGGCATATTTCACTTAACATAAGTGAAACAGATCCAGAGCCAAGTGCTAATGAAGTCAAGATATGCTTTGTCTGTAGGTCATCATGCTAACAAACCCATATTAGTATCAACTAATAGAGAATACCTATTAATCAAAGTACCATATTTCTCTAATTTAAATCTAAAAAAAAAGTCACTTACACCTTCTAAACTAATAATTAGTAAAATGACATCAGAGCAGAAGTAAATATGTGGGTATGAAGTGAAACAGATAGAGATATCACTTATGGCCATTAAGGTTCCAGGTAATCAGCTGATGGACCATATCCAAAGGCAATTTTTTTGTTTGTTTGTTTTTAACACTCTAAATACTTTTATATTATTTTAAGTATATATAGACAATAGACTAATACAAACTTTATTATTCTGAAATATTCTAGTTGACTTTATCATTCTTTTCCATCAAATTTGTCAAATATAGTCTATACATTTTTTTAACTTTTATTTCACAGTTATATGAGAGTACAAACGATTGGGTTACAATGTTTATATTTGTTGGGTAAAGTTCCTGTTGTAGTTGGGTGCCATATACCCTTACCTTGCACCCATTATGTGAGACCACAACAATCTTCCTCCCTCGTGCTCTCTCCCTGCTCCCCCCAGCATGAAATGAATTGAGTTTTTTTCTTGTGTGGGCATGTGCCAGTTACTATACAAGCTTCATATTAGTTTTGAGTACATTGGGTACTTGCTTTTCCATTCTCATGATACTTTACTAAGAAGTATATGTTTCATCTCCATCCAGGTGAATTCAAATTATGTAAAGTCTCCTTCTATTTTATGACAGAATAGTATCCCATGGTATACATATACCACAGTTTATTAAACCACTAACATATTGATAGGCACTTGGGTGTTTTCACATCTTGCTAATTATAAAATGAGCTATGATAAACAATCTAGTGCATATGTCCATATGATAAAATTATTTTTTTCTCATGGGTAGATACCTAGTAATGGGATTGCAAGATCAAATGGAAGGTCTATTTTGAGTTCTTTGAGGACAAATGTCTTTTTAAAAATACTACTTTGTTCCCAAAGAGCCAAAGACAAATATTGTACTAATAATAGGTAGCTGGCTTTGTTTTGAGAGCCAGGCAAATGATATAGGCTCAGCTGATAAGAAAATACTCAAAGACTCATGGGTGGCACACGCCTGTAATCCTAGCACTTTGGGAGGCTGAGATAGGTTAATTCCTTGAGCTCAAGAGTTCCAGACAAGAATGAGCACTAGCAAGACCCTGTCTGTAATAAAAATAACAAAACTAGTCAGGCATTCTGACAGGGACCTGTACTCCTAGCTACTCAGGAGGATGAAGGTACAGAATCGCTTGAACCCAGGAGTTTGAGTTTGCTGTGAGGCAGGATGCCATGGCACTTTCCCCTGGGCAACAGTGTCAGACTATCCCAAACAAATAAACAAACATACAAAAAGGGCTCAGAATTAGGTAACTGCAGGGGAAGAAGGTAAAAAGCATTTCTCTACAACTCCATATGACCATGAGTATGCACACAGTAGTCAATGGATGTGTGAAAACACAGGACTCGTGAACATTTCTCATTGATAGGAACAAACTAGGAGAAATGGTAAATGAATAAAGAATTAGCCTACGTATGAAGAAAGACTCCTTGATAAAAAAAAAAAAAGGCATCAGTGGAAGGTGTGAAAGCAAATGGTAAAACAAGTGTAGGGCCAATAATAAATTACAAGTGGTCACAAGATGTAGTACAATATCATACCTACAGTGAGACAGGCTCAGTTAAGGTAGAAATTAAAATGATCCTGACAGTGTCTGTAGTAAATGAAATCATTGGTCCCACTTCTTCACTCCCTTGCTGCATTCCCATCTTTTGTAATGTGACTTTGCATTTTTTCTCTGTAGAATTGGAGTGTATTTACCCATTTTTTAAATGTTAGCTTCAGAAATACCTTTCGCACTGGCCAAAGGGATGTAGGCAGACGTGATGGTAATTCAGAGCCAAGGAATTCAGAGGCATCACAGATTTTTCATTTGTTCTCTTTGTCCTTCTGTTTCCTTCATTTATTTGATTGGATTTTTTTGAGAAAGGGTCTCAGTCCCTTGCCTAAGAGTTATACATTGCCTGATTGTTTTTTTTTTGTTGTTGTTGTTGTTGTTGTTGTTGTTTTTTAAGACAGAGTTTCACTGTTTCACCCTGGTAGAGTGTGATGGAGGCATAGCGCACAGAAACCACTAACTCTTGGGGTCAAAGTGATTATCTTGCCTCACAGCAACCTCATAGTCTTGGTGTTAAAATGATTCTCTCCCTCAGCTGACCCAGTATCTGGTACTATGAGAACCCACCACAATGCCCAGTTACTTTTTAGAGACAGGGTTTTTCTCTTGCTCAGGCTGGTCCTTTTAAAGTGTACAATACTGTATTTCTTAGTATATTCACAGATTTGTACAGCTATCATGATAAACTAATTGTAGAACTTTTTCTTCTTCCCCCCACTCAAAGAAAGTCTGCCTACTATCAGTCACTTTCATATTTCCCACCATCCTCCCCTACCAGCCCACTACTCCTAGCACACAATTGGCCTTGTCTTGATGTTTTCTTCTAAGGTCAGTCATACTGTATGTGGTCTTTTGTAATTGGACTTTTCCCCTTATCATAATATTTTAAAGTTTCATTCCTATTCTAACAAAAAATATGCAGTTAATTCCTTTTGATTGTTAAAAAAATATTCCATCATATGATTATAGCCCATTACATCCATCCAATCATTTGTAGATACAATTTATATTACTGAAGAAGTTCCCTTCTCATCTAAGACTTTTAAAAGCTTTTATCTTTAATATGTGTTGCTGCCTTATCTGTGTCTGTGAGATGATCGTGCATTTTTTTTTTTTTTTTTTTTTTCTGAGAGAGAGAGAGACTCAAACTATCAGCCTGGTTAGAGCGCCCTGGCTTCAGAGCTCATAGCAACGTCAAACCCTTGGACTTAAGCGAATCACTTGCCTGGGCCTTCCAAGTAGCTGGGACTACAGGCAGCCACCACAGTGCCTGGCTATTTTTTTGTTACAGTTGTCATTTGTTTAGCTGGCCCAGGCTGGGTTCAAACCCACCAGCCTCGGTGTTTGCGGCCAGCACTGTAACCACTAAGCTGTAGGTGGCGCCAATCATGTGTTTTTTTCTAATTTCTTCTATGAATGTAGTGTATCCTATTACTTGAATTTCCCATATTGAACTACACTCACATGCCTGGTAATAAATCTCATTTATTATATATTTATAAAATATTTTGTATGCTAGTGGACTTTCTTGGGACATATACAGTATATCTTTTATAGATTTGAGACTGTGTTTCCCCCTTTGACCCCCAAAAAATGCAGTGGTACAATCACAACTCAAGGCAATGCAAGCTTCTTACCTTGATTGAACCTCATGACTTGATCCTTCTCAGCAGCTAGGAGTACTGGCACGTGTCACCACTGCTGCCTATTGTTTGCATTTTTTGTTGATGACAAATGGGGTTGCAATGTGTTGCTCAGTGTTGTCTGAGAGTCCTGGCTACCAGTTATCTTTCTGCCTCGGCTCTTAAAGTGTTAGGAGTATAGATATGAGCTACGGTGCTCATCCATGCTTATGATTTAATGAAGTTTTTTCTCTATTTTCATAATAGAAAATAGCCGGTAGATGAAAAAATTACAACTCTATTCAGATATGATAAACACACTCCACAATTCACCCATTTCCAGTATAGAGTTCGAGACTGTACATTTGGGGATCACTTCTATACTTGTTCCTTTTTTTTTTTTTTAGACATAGTTTTACAATCTCACCCTGGGTGGACTGTTGAGGCATCACAGCTCACAACAACCTCCACCCCTTGGGCTTATGTGATTCTCCCTTACCTCAGCCTCGTGAGTACCTGGGACCATAGGAGCCTGCCACAATGCCAAGCTATTTGTTTTGTTGCAGTTTGGCCAGGCCAGGTTTGAACCGACCATCCTCGTTTTATGGGGCTAGCACCCTACTCAGTGAGCCATAGGTGCTACCCACTTCTTAGTTTCTTACTGGAGAAGATACCATGAATATGTAGAATATGGAGAGAGAGAAAGTGATAGATAAAGGAAAGAAGAGGATGAAAGAAAGAACCAAATGGAGAGAGCAAGCAAATGAGAGAAAATAAAGTGAGGGAGGGATGAAAGGAGGAAGGGAGGGAAACAAAGAAAGAGAAAATGACCAAACTTGGAGCTCACACCTATAATCCTAGCCATCTGGCGGGCTGAGATGAGTAGAGTTCTTTAATGAGGGGGTGCTGAGAGGAGTCAGGCCCTATCGCTACTAAAAAGTAAAAAATTATCTAGGCATTGAGATAGGCATCTGTAGTTCTAGACACATAGGAGTCTCAGGCAGGAGGATTGTCTGAATCGTGGAGTTTGAGGTTGCTATGATCTAGTCTGAAGTTACAAAAGACTAGCCTGGACAACACACAGAAACCATAACTCAAGAATACCTATACACACACACACACACAGGGAAACCAACAAACCAACCAACAAACATTTTCATCATCGAAAAAAGACCAGAATTACCTTGGTGGTGCAAGGAAAGTAGACATGTTTAACCTGTGAAGCTTTGACCAAAATAACACTGTAGCCAGGCATGGTAAATTTGTAAACTTCTCTCAAATGAATGTTTTGAGGTAGATGTCAAAAGAGGTCCTTGAAATAGCATCCCGGTTATGTGACTCCATCCAGTTTTATTAGCTGTGATGCAGCTTGAGTCACAATGCTTTACAAAATCTTCACTGTTGTGTCAGCGTACTTCCAGGAAAATCAACCGTCACTAGAATCAATAAGGCACAAATGGGAGAAAAATTCTCTCTGTGTAAATGGAGGGCTAAGAAATTTCCTGCTCCAAACACTTGAGGGACAGCAGCTGAAGTGAGCAGAAAAGGCCACTTAGTATCTTTGACCAGAAGCCTGGATCACAGGACATTACAGAATGTAGTCACTACATGGTCACCGTAAATGACATCACAATGGGTGATAACCCTGAGTTACGATCTTAAAACTTAGCCTTATTCCTGCTGAGCATGTGTAGTGGCTATCTGGCACTGCCTGTTGTTGTTGGGCTCAAACTGTTAGAAAAGATTGGGTTCTTTTCTCCCCACTCAATTCCTGCTTCCTGAAGTTTCTTTATGTCTGTGGGAAAGGGATTTAACAACCCTTCCTTTCCTTTAGAAGTCATGGATTTGTATGCAAATGCAAGAGTGTGGTTTAAACCTCCTGCTACCCTAGGATGTTGTGGACCAGGAACTGTACCCCAAAGATCAGACCATGATTTCACAGACCTGACAGGTACGTCACACAATTCTCAGTTCTACTTTTGTAGTGTTTTACTTCTTTCTCTAGAATAGGCTTGTTTGGGAATGTAGGTGTCTCAGTGAAGGTCCAGTCTCAACATCTGGTTAGGCAATGTGTCCAGTAGTGTAATCCACAGCTGCATTTATTTGTGATGATCATGGGAAATATCAACCTATCTGGAAAGTTTCAAGATTACTGCCTCAATGCCAGGTGTGTCCAGACTTTTGGCTTCTTGGTCACATAGGAATTTGAAGAGTTATGTTGGGCCACACATTCAATACAAAAACACTAAAGAAAGCTTATAAGCAAAAAAGAGATCTGTGCATAACTGTGGAGATATCTGCCACCATGGATATGCAAAATAGTCCTGATATAATCCCTGTGTGTCACAGGGGCCTGAATATTGGACACTCCTCAAAGCCCCGATCAGGGCATTTCTTAAGTAGAGGTCAATGACATTTGCCATGCATGGCTACAGTACTTGGATGCTCTGGGAGGCCAAGGTGTGCTGAAACCCTGAACTCAGGTGTTGGAGACAAGGCTAAGCAACTGGAAGACACCCTCAGCCCCGACCTCCCACCTGGTTTCTAGTAAAATAGAAAAGGTACCCACGTGTTGTTGCACTTGCCTGTAGTTCCAGCTACTTCAGAGGTGAAGGCCAGAGGATCCCTTCAACCCAAGAATTGGATGTTGCTGTGTGCTGGGCTGAGGCAATGAGAATCTAGACTGTGGAACAGAGTGAAAGTCTGTCTCATAAGAAAAAAAAAATACAAGAACAAAAGAAAGAAAAGAAAAGAAAAGAAAAAAAGAGTATGTCTCATGAGGAAAAAAAAGAACAAAAGAAAGAAAGGAATTAAGGAGGGAGGGAGGGAAGGGAGGAGGGAAGGAAGGAAAGAAGGAAATAAAAGGAAGGAAAAGAAAAGAAGAAAATTGGGTAGGAACTGTTTCCAAGAGCAAACGTGCAATGGTAGGTTAGTAGGCAGATGGAATCGGGGACTACATAAAGGAGGAGATTTATTGTGGCCTCTGTGGGGAAGAACAAATGAGTCAGGATAAACGGGTTTGGAATTGGTTCGTTGAGATATTGTCAGTTGTTCTGATAGATAGGGGATGTCCAGAGATGTCTGGTCCCTGCCTTTGGACTGTTTGGGGGAAGGTAATATTGGCCCAGATTGAAAGAGCCCAACAGAGGAGGTGGAGAGTATACTCTGGATTGTTCACTGTGCCTATGAAAAGCCTGATTTGAGTCAAGAATTCACTGTGGGGGCAGTTTCCAGGGGACTAAAAGAGTCTAGTATATCAAAGGGTCAGAGTCACATAAAATCCAAAGGACTGATTAATACAGGTTTGAGGAAAATAATTTTCCCATGAGAGAATAATTTGTCTAGTTGACATCTAATCTAGGGGTAAAATTTCAAAATTAGATCCGTGGTAAAAAGTAAAAATGAGGGGTAAGTTCCCTGAAAATTTATTTTCTCCATTTACATATTGAGACAGAGTCTCATTTTGTTGCCCTTGGTGGAGTGCCCTGGTATCGTAGCTCACAGCCATCTTCAAATGTTGCCATCAAGCAAACCTATTCCCTCAGCTGGACTCCAGGTGCCTGCACAAAATCTGGACATATTTTTCTTCTTTAAACATGGGGATCCCATTCTTGCTCCAGCTGGTCTTCTATTCAGAAGCTCATACAATCCAACTTGCCTGGTCTCCCAAAGTGCCACCATGACAGGCATGAAGCACCACCACTGGCCCCAAACCATAGTTTGAATGATATTCCAAATTCAAGGACTGGACTGGTGGCTCACACCTGTAATCCTAACACTCTGGGAGGCAGAAGCATGTTATCCAAAGTAACTTGACACTTTGGGGGGACACCTGTACTCTCAGATGCTCAGGAGGCTGAGACAATAGGATCTGTTGTGACCAAGGATTTGAGATTGCAGTTTTTCAGTTAGCTATGACAAAGTAAGGGCACTCTACCCAGGGGGAAGGAGTCAGAATCTGTCTCAAAGAAAAAGAAAATGACAATGTTGGTAGGATGGAACAATGTGCCTTCCATGTCAATTCATGGTAGCCTGTGTGTGAGCAGGGAGATAGGGTTGGCTGTCTCTCAGGCACTCTCATGACGTAGGTACTTCTTATGCTGTGACTCTTTTGAGCACCTCAAGTTTTGGAGAACATCGTTAAGTAGCTTCATTGAAATAAGTAGTTCACCCTTTGAAAGTGTATTCTGTGTTTCTTAATATAGTCACAGAACCATTCAGCTATCCTCACAATCTAACTTTGAACTTTTTCTCCCCCCCCCAAAGAACATCAATAACTACTAGCAGTCACTTTCAGTTTCACCATCCTCCCCTCCCTGTCCCCTACTCCTAGCAAACAATTGACCTTGTCTTCATGTTTTCTTCTAAGTTCAGTCATACTCTGTGTGGTCTTTTGGAACTAGCCTTGTTCCCTTATCATAATGATTTTAAGGTTCATTCCTATGGTAACATAAATGTGCACTTCATTGCTTTGGATTGTTGAAACATATTCGATCATGTGAATACAGCACAGTATATATATTGATTGTCTGTAAATACAATTATTAGTCCAATTATTATTAGTGACTGAAGACATTCCCTTCTCATCTAAGATTTTTAAAAGATACTAGCAACAAGATATGTTGCCTTTGTCAAAAGCCTTTTCTGTGTCTTTTGAGGTGAGGATGTGGTTTTTCTTATTGATTCTATTAATGTAGTGTATTCTATTATTTGATTTTCACATATTGAGCTAGACTGGCAATCCTGGTCATAAATCCCATTTGGAACATATGTATAACATATTTTGTATGCTACCGGATTTTTCTTGCACCTATACTGTATATATCTTACAGATTTGAGACTGCCTTTCCTCCTTTCCCCCAGAAAAATACAGTGGTACCATCAAAGCTCAAGGTAATGCAAGCTGCTGACCTCAAGTGATCCTCCTGACTTTACACTTCTCAGCAGCTGAGAGTACAGGCCCATGCCACCACTACTGAGGAAGTTTTACCCTTATTTCTTGGACAAGTGGGGTCTCACTATATTGTTCAGTCTGGTCTGAAAACTCTAGCTTCCAGTGATAGTTTTGCATTGGCCTCTGAAAGTGCTAAGATTAAATGTGTGAGCTATAGTCCTAATATCCATGCTTATGTTTTGATAAAGATTTTGGCCTATTTGCATCATAGATAACAGCCCATAGATTAAGAAATAAGTACTCCATTCAGGTATAGTTCACACACTCTACGATTCACCCATTTCAATTATAGAGTTGAAGACTACACATTCAGAGATAATTTCCATATTTTTTTCTTTTGTTAGTAGATATGTTTCTCTGAAGTTGTAGAAGAGAGAGAGAGGAAAGAAACGGATGAAGGAAAGAAAAGAATGGAGAGAGTAAGTGAATGAGAGAGAGATTTGGAGGAAGGAAGGATAAAGTGAGGAAGGGGAAAAAGGAGGGAGGGTGGGAGAGGAACAAAGAAAGAAAACATGAAAAAACTTGGTGGCTCACATCTATGATCCTAGCCATCTGAAAGGTTGAGTTGAGTGGATTCTTGAAAGAGGTGGTGTTGAGAATGGACTGAGCAAGGGTTAAACCCTGTCTCTACTAAAAAGTGAAAAATTATCTAGGCACTGCGACAGGCACCTGTAGTCCTAGTCACATGGGAGTCTCAGGCAGGATTGCCTGAATCCTGGAGTTTGAGGTTGCTATGTCCTAGTCTGAGACCACGAAAGACTAGGCTGGGACACATACGGCAACTATACCTCAAAAATACCTGTACAAGGTGCACGGCCTTCATACACATGAAAAATGCTCACTATCCTTAATCATCAGAGAAATGCAAATCAATACTACCTTGAGATATCATGTAACTCCAGTAAGATTAGCCCACATAACAAAATCGCCAAACCAGAGATGCTGGTGTGGATGTGGAGAAATGGAAACACTTCTACATTTCTGGTGGGAATACAAACTAATACATTCCTTTTGAAAGACATTTGGAGAATACTCAGAGATCTAAGAATAGGTCTGCCATTTGATCCTATAATTTCTTTACTTGAAAACCAAAAATCACATTATAACAAAGATATCTGTACCAAATTGTTTATTGCAGCCCAATTCATAATTGCTAAATCATGGAAGAAGCCCAAGTGCCCATTGATCCACAAATGGATTGATAAATTGTGGTACATGTATATCATGGAATATTATGCAGCCTTAAAGAAAGATGATGACCTTACCTCTTTCATATTTACATGGATGGAGCTGGAACACATTCTTATTAGCAAAGTATCTCAAGAATGGAAGAAAATTATCTAATGTATACAGCCCTACTATGAAGCTAATTTATAGCTTTCATATGTAGGCTATAACCCAATTATAGCACAAGAATATGGGGAAAGGGGTAAGGGAGGGGTGGGGGAGGGTGGGTGGAGAGAGGGTAAATGGTGGAATCACACTTATGGTGCATCTTAGCAGGGACAGGTGAAATGTACTAAATGCAGAACACAAACATTTTCACATAATAAATGAGAAAATCTCATGTAGGTTATGTTGAACAGTTGGATGAAAATATTTCATATTGTACATGAAGCCCGCACACTGTACCCCATGATTGCACTAATGTACACAGCTATGATTTAATAAATAAATAAATAAATAAACAAATTAAAAAAAAACACCCGTACACTCATACATGCACAGACAAACCAACCAACAAACATTGTCATCATCTAAAAAGACCAGAATTACCTTGGTGGTAAAGGAAGTTAAACATGCTTAATACCTGTGAAGCTTCAACCAAATGGAGGCTGTAGCCAGGCGTAGTCAATTTGTAAGCTTCTCTCAAATGGATGTTTTGGGGTAGGTGTCAAAACAGGTCCTTGAAATAGCGTCCCACTTAAGTGACTCCATCCATTTTTTTGTCAGCTATGATGCAGTTTGAGTCACACTGCTGTACAAAATCTCAAATTTTGTGTGAGCCTAGTGCTGGGAAACTCAACCATCAATAGAATCTATAAGGCACAAATGGGAGAACGCTTCTCTCTCTGTGGATTGAGGGCTAAGACGTTTCCAGGATCAAACACTTGAGGTACACTAGCTAAAATGAGCAGAAAAGGCTACTTAGTATCTTTGACCTGAAGCCTGGGTCCCAGAACATTACAGGATGAAGTCACTACATGGTCACTGTGGATGACATCACAATGGGTGTTGCCCAAGGTGAAAATCTTCAACCTTAGCCTTATTCCTGCTAAGCATGTGTAGTGGCTGTCCGGGTTTGTTGTTCTTCTTGTTTTTGGGTTCAAACTGTTACAAAAGAGGGGGTTCTTCACTCCACACTCAATTCCTGCTTCCTAAAGTTTCTTTTTGTCTGTGGCAAAGATATTCAACAACCCTTCCTTTCCTTTTCAAGTCATGGTTTGTAAGCAAATGGAAGAGTGTGGTTACACCTCCTACTGCCCTGGATTGTTGTAGATCAAGAAACCAGGCCCAGAGGTCAGACAGTGATTTCACAGACCTGACAGGTATGTCACATCATTCTCAATTCTACCATCATGGTGTTTTACTACTTTCTTTAGGATAGGCTTGTTTGGGAGAGTAGGTTGTCTCACTGAGGGTATTTCTTCAACATCTGTTTAGTCAATGAGTCGAGTAGTGTAATCCATAGCTGCAATTATTTATGATGATCATGGGAAATATCAGCCTATATGGAAAGTTGTAACATTCCTGGCCTCCGTGCCAAGGGTTTCCAAACTTTTGTCTTCTTGGCCACATAGGAAGTAGAAGAGTTATGTTGGGCCACATGTTCAATACACAAACACTAATCAAACCTCATAAGCAAAAAAGAGATCCATGCATATCTGTGTTGATATCTGCCACCAAATATATGCAAAACAGTCCTGACATAATCCCTATGTGTCACAGGGGCCTGGGGATTGGACACTCCTCAAAGCCCCTGATTAGGGCATTTCTTAAGTAGAGCTCAATGACTTTTGCCATGCCTGACTGCAATATTTGGATGCTCTCGAAGGCCAAGGTGTGCTGATCCCCTCAGCTCACGTGTTGGAGAACAGGCTGAGCAACAGCAAGACACCCTCAGACCCAATCTCCCACTCAGTTTCTACTAAAATAGCAAAGGTAGGGAGATTCGGGAAAGTGGCCAACTGGTACCATCTCTTCGTAGAGGCTCCTGAGCAGAGGAAGAAAAACTGGATGAAATCGGACCCTATGAAGCCAAAGGTGGGAAGCTGAGATAAGGAAGAAGTTTGACAAGCTGTAAGTACAAGGAAGAGCATTCAAGAAAACAAATTATAGGTACAAGGCCTCTTGACTAGAGGATGGGAGACCCCTCCCTCAAGCAGGAGGCCTGTCACAAGCTATCTGTGAATGAGCAGGGAACAAAAGACCTCTCATTTTACCTCGCTGGAGAGAGATGCTAAACTCCAGGTCTCTTTCTCCAGGCATGCCCCACTTATGAACCTACTACACACCATCCTGTCAGGCATAAAATTGAATAGATATTTTCCCCCACAAGTTCAAACTGCCAGTTCACCCTTTCCCCCTCACATGGCAGACTGAAATTCTGCCCACTGCCGAGCACAGAGTGTTTGGTCTTGTCCTGAGAGATCTGGGCATAGTGTGGACCACCAACCATCAGAATGGAATCTATGACTAAAGGGTAAGAAAGACGGTATGGGAAAAAGAGATTACTTGGCAGGATGAGGAGCAGTCCTCTGGTTATGACTATTCCCAGCAAGGGGTGGTGTTGACCCTTGGTTTGGGCTGTGTCTGTTGGGATGGGGTGCAGAACCCTCGACTCTAATGTCACCCACAGCAGGAGAGTGTTTCCCCCGTGTGGAGTGAGTTTTGTAGGCAGGGCTGTTCCCCATCCCCTGCTGGGCCTGCCAGCATAGGGTTGCAAAACATGGACTGTGACCTGAGAGCAAGGTCACGTTTCCTTGTATTCAATAGAACCCTCAAGCAGTGGATTACTGGGATTTAACCAAGACCTGAGAGTGAGAGCGTGGTTCCCTGTCTCCAGTGTGGCTGGTGAGCAGAGGCTTATGGGATGAGGTCTGAGATCTGTGGACAGAGCGCAAGGCCCTGAATCTAACAGAGCCTGCAAATAGAGGCTAGTTTGGTGTAGACTGAGACTGGAGTGTGGGGCATGGTGCTGACTCCAACAGATACCATGAACAGAGGCTTTTCAGTCAGTGGACTGAGACTGGCAGACAGGGGTGTGGTCCCCTGACACGAACTAGTCTGGCAATCAGAGGCTAGATGGGTGTGGACTGAGACCCATGGGTGGGAGCATGGACCCTGGCTCCAACTGGGCCAGTGAGTAGAGAAGCAGACAACAGTGTGGACTGAGTCTGAAGGATGGGGTTGTGGATCCCTGGCTCTGATTGTGCTGTGGGAAACACTTAAATCCCTCTTTGTTGAGCATGGTTTGCACTGCCTTAGACAATCTAATTGGAACCTGTGTCTGGGGCTGTCCACTTAGGGACATTCTGAGGTTGACCTTCAAAGTTCTGTAGCGGAAAAGAACTGAAGGGTGGGGGCTAGGCACCACAGCTGTTTGCATTGCTTCAGAGTTGACACTTAAACCTAATACTGTGGTTTCTTAGGATAGGGTTGAGGTTGACTGATATCAAAACAGAGCTACCTTGCCCTATCTCACCACGTAGGTCCTCAGAGTCTCTGGCCAAAACTCTGAAAGAGGCCTTTGTAAGGTTGTAGGAGATAAACCACAATTAGAAAGCCTAGCACGTTGGTAAGGGGCTATCTTTACTACCTGGGAGCCCTAATTCAATCTCACCCTACCAGTTCTAATAACCAAACAGTGGAAAATAAACACAGTGTGGACCCAACAGAAGAACTCTGGCAACATAAATACCCAGAGTAGATCAACCCTCCCAAAAAATGACAAAGGAGATAAACTGAACATACCATGAATAGACAAATGGCTGTAATGTCAGGAATTGGATTCAGAAAATGGATAGCAAATAAGATAAATAGAATGGAAAAAAAAGATAGAAATTGAAATCCAAAGAGTAGTTCTAAAGTTGTCTCATGAAATTAATGAATTAAAAGCCTAAGTCACCAAACATATGGACATAATGAGAAAAGAGAGCAGAACTCAAGGAAATGAGAAAGTTAGTCGAGGAGCTCCAAAACACAGTAGCATCTCTCAGTAATAGTTGCATAGGGAGAGGAAAGGATCTGTGAAACTGAAGACAGCTTTTGAACATTCCCAAACACTCAACGAGGCAGACAAATGGAGAGCAAAAACTTATCATTCCCTAAGAGAGTTGTAGGATCACTCCAAAATATCAAACATTCATCTTCTAGGAATTCCTGAAGGAGAAGAGGATGGTCCTAAAGGTAAAGATGCTCTACTCCAAGAGATTTTGGAGGAGAATTTCCCAAGCATTGCAAGAGATACAGAATTTCAGATTGAAGATAGTTTCAGAAGTGGGTGGTCCAAAGTACCTGGGCACTTTTGGGGGGCACCTATTATCCCAGATGCTCAGGAGGCTGCAGCAAGAGGATCTGTTGAACCCGGGAGTTTGAGGTTGTAGTTAGCTATGATGACATCAGGGCACTCTATCCAGGAGGAAGGAGTCAGACTCTGTCTAAACTAAACAGAAAATGACAACTTTGGTATGATGGACAATGTGGCTTCCATGTCAGTTCATGGTAGCCTGTGTGTGAACAGGAAGATAGGGTTGACTGTCTCTCAGGCACTCTTACTACCTGGGTACTTCTTATACTGTGAGTCTTTTGAGCACCTCACATTTTGGAAAACATCTTTAAGTAGCTTCATTGAACTAAGTAGTTAACCCTTTGAAAGTGCCTGCCTACCTGTTTCAATGCCAATTATATGGAGAGCTTGAATTTAATAAGCAGTTTTTATGGAGTTTACAGTACAGAAATAGGCTTTAATTTTCAAGTGAATTATTTTCCAAACCTAGTAACTATTAAATATTTGAAGAATTTAAAGAACATCCCTGTTTGAATCCATTCAGACTTTTTTAATTTTTTGTACTATGTTTGGTTTTATTTTTCTTCTGTTAATCTTTTATATTCACTATGCTCTCGTACATTTGAGTACTTTTATTCCAAAACTAGTGGGTTTTCTCTACTGGAAATTTTAAATAAACCTGTCATTATTGCTTAAAAAAGAAAGAAAGAAAGAAAGTGTACAATTCTGTGTTTCTTAGTATAGTCACAGAATTGTACAGCTATCATTACAATTTAATTTTGAACTTTTTCCTCTACCCCCACACAAAGAAAGTCAATATGTACTGGCAGTCACTTTTATCTTCCCCACCTCCCTCCTCCTCCTTTCCCTCACTCCTAGCAGACAATTGGCCTTGTCTTGATGTTTTCTTCTAAGTTCAGACATACTCTGTGTGGTCTTTTGCAATTGGCTTTGTTCCCTTATCATAATGATTTAAAGGTTCATTCCTATTGTAACATACACGTGCACTTTATTCTTTTTGATTGTTGAAAAATATTCCATCATGTGATTACAGCACGTTGTATGTATCCGATCATCTGTAAATCTCATTAGTAGTCCTGAAGACATTCCCTTCTCATCTAAGATTTTTAAAAGATTTTATCAATATATGTTGCCTTTGTCTAAAGCCTTTTCTGTGTGTGTTGAGGTGACCATGTGGTTTTTCTTATTGATTCTATTAATGTAGTGTATTCTACTAGTTGATTTTCCCATATTGAGCTAGACTGGCAATCCTGGTAATAAATCCCTCGTGGGATTCATGTATAAAATATTTTATATGCCACTGGACTTTCCCTGCACCTATACAGTATATCTCTTATATATATGAGAGTGTGTTTCCCACTTTGCTCCAGAAAAATACAGTGGTACTGTCATACATCAAGGTAATGCAAGCTGATGACCTCAAATGAACCTCCTGAGTTTATCCTTCTCAGCAATGGAGAGTACAGGCCCATGCCACCACTACTGGGGAAGTTTTGCACTTATTTCTTAGACAAGTGGTGTCTCACTATGTTGCTAATTCTGCTCTGAAAACCCTTTGCTTCCAGTGATGTTCTTGCCTCAGCCTCTGACCTTGCTGGGATTACAGGTGTGAGCTACAGTGCTCATCCATGCTTATGTTTTGGAGAAGGATTTTCTCTATTTTATTCATAGCTAACAGCACATAGATTGAAAAATAACAACTCAATTCAGATATAATTTACACACTCCACAATTCACCCATAGCAATTATAAAGATCAAGACTACACATTCAGGGATCACTTGTATAATTTATTTGTTTGTTACTGTAGAAGTTTCCCTTAAGGTGTAGAAAAGAGAGAGAGAGAAGAAAGAAATGGATGAAGGAAAGAAAAGAATGGAGAGAGCACGTGAATGAGAGAGACAGAATTGGACAAAGGGTGGATAAACTGAGGGAGGGGCAAAGAGAGGGAGAGAGGGAGGGAAACAAAGAAAGAGAAAATGACCAAACCTGATGGCTGACACCTACAATCGGAGCCCTCTGGAAGGCTGAGATGAGTGGAATTCTTGAACAAGGGGATGCTGAGAACAAACTGAGCAGGTGTCAGACCCTGTCTCTATCAAAAAGTAAAGAAAAAACATCTAGGCATTGCGACAGGCCCCTGTAGTCCTAGTCACATTGGAGTCTCAAGCAGGAGAATTGCCTGAATCCTGGGGTTTGAGGTGGCTGTGATATAGGCTGAGGCCACAAAAGACTAGCCTGACCCACAATCAGAAACTGTGCCTCAAAAACACATACACACACATAAACAGACAAACAAACCAAGCAAAAAACATTTTCATCATATAAAAACACCACAAATTCCTTGATGTCTCAAGCAAAGTAGGCATGTTTAAGACCTCTGAAGCTTTGACCAAAATGAGGCTGTAGACAGGCATAGCAAATTTGTGAGTTTCCTTCAAATGGATGTTTTGTGGTAGGTGTCAATCAATTCCTTGAAATGCATCCCACTTAAGTGACTCCATCCAGTTTTTTCAGCTGTGATGCTGAGTCACACTGCTGTACAAAATTTCAACTATTGTGTCATCCTAGTGCTGTGAATCTCAACCGTCAAGAGGATCAATAAGGCACAAAAGGGAGAACACTTCTCTTTCTGTGGATGTAGGGTTAAGAAGTTTCCAGGTCCAAACACTTGATGGGCACCAGCTGAAGTGAGCAGAAAGGGCCACTTAGTATCTTTAAACAAAATCATGGATCCCAGGAAATTACAGGATGAAGTCACTACATGGTCACCATGGATGACATCACATTGGGTGTTTTCCTGGGTTACCATCTTCAAGATTAACCTTATTCCTGCTAAGCATGTGTAGTGGCTATCCAGGTTTGTTGTTGGGTTAAAACTGCTACAAAAGAGTGGGGTTCTTTTCTCCACAATCAATTCCTGCTTCCTAAAGTTTCTTTGTATTTGTGGCCTAGGAATTCAATAACCCTTCCTTTCCTTTACAAGTCATGGATGTGTAAGCAAATGGAAGATTGTGGTTTACACATATTGCTGCCCTGGGATGTTGTAGGCCAAAAACCCGAGCCCAAAAATCAGACAGTGATTTCACACCCTAAACCGAACCCTAACCCTGACAGGTACATCACACATTTCTGTGTTCTAATTTTGTGATGATTTACTTCTTTCTCTAGAAATGGCTTGTATGGGAAGGTAGGTGTCTCACTGAAGGTCATCTCTCGACATCTGGTTAGGCAATGTATCCAATAGTGTACACCATACCTGCAGTTACTTATGATTATCATGGGAAATATAAGCCTATCTGGAAAATGCCAACATTCCTAATGTCATTGCCAGGGGTTTCCAAACTTTTGGCTTCTTGGCCACATAGGAAGTAGAAGAGTTATGTTGGGCCACACGTTCAATACACAAACACTAATGAAACCTGATGAGTGAAAAAGAGATCCGTGCATAATTGTGGTGATACCTGCCACCACAGATATGCAAAACATTCCTGATATGTGTCACCTCTAGAGACCTGAGAACTGGACACTCTTCAAAGCCCCAGATAAGTTCATTTCATATGTAGATCTCAATGACATTTGCCACGCATGACTAGAACATTTGGATACTATGGGAGGCCAAGGAGGGCTGATCCTCTAAACTCAGGTGTTGGAGACAAGGCTGAGCAACAGCAAGACATCTTCTGCCCCGATCTCCCATCAGTTTTCTACTAAAATAGAGTAGGTATCCAAGCCTTGTGGCACTTGCCTGTACTTCAAGCTACTCCAGAGTCTGAGGATGGAGGATCACCTCAACTCAAGAGTTGGATATCTCTGTGTGCTAGGCTGAGTCCATAACCCTGTAGCTTGGGCAATAGTGTGATGGTCTGTCTCGTGAAAAATAATTTAAGAAAGAAAGAAAAAAAAGAACGTGTGAAAGAGAAATTGAGAGAGAGAGAAATAAAAAGGGAGAACAAAAGTAAAAAATGAAAGAAAGAGAAAGAGAGAGAGAGAGAAAGAAAAAAGAAAAGAAAACAAAAGAAAGAAAAGAAAGAAAAGGAAAAATTGTTCTAGGTATAGTTTCCAAAAGCAAATTACAAGCAAAGTTCAGTAGGCAGATGAATGATGGGACTACATAAAGGAAGAGATTTATTGTGACCTCTGTGGGGAGGAACAAGTGAGTTAGGTCAAGCGTGTTTGGGATTATTTCTTTGGGATATGAACAGTTGATCTGATGTTTAGTGGTTGTTCTGAAATGTCTGGTCCTTAGCCTACACGTGATTGGGGCAGGGGAATATTGGCCCAGATTTAATCAGCCCAACAGGAGAGGTGGAGGGTATACTCTGGATTTTTTAGTGTTCATATAAAAATCCTTATTTGAATGAAGAATTCACTGTGGGGGCAGTTTCCAGGAACTACAAGAATCTAGGATATCAAAGGTCAGAGTTACATAAAACCCAAATGCTTGACTAATAACGGGTTTTTGGAAAACAATTTTCCTATGAGAGAATCATTTCTCTAGTTGACATCTAATTTGGAGTAAAATTGTAAAACCAGATCTGTGGTTAAAGGTAAAAATGAGGGGTAAGTCCTCTAACAATGGTTTTCTACATTTATGTTTTGAGCCAGAGTCTCGTTTTTATGCTCCTGGCCTCTACCTGGTATCATAGATCACAGCAATTTTCAAGTGTTGTCATCAAGGGAACCTATTTCCACAGCTGGGACTCCAGGCGCCTGCACAGCATCTGGCCAGTTTTTATTCTTCAGAGATGGGGATCTCACTCATGCTCAGGCTGGTCTCAAATTCAGAAACTCACACAATCTAACTGATTGGGCCTCCCACAGTGCCAAGATGACAGGTGTGAAGCACCACCGCTGGCCACAAACCATAATTTGAAAAATATCCCAACATCAAGGTCTGCAGTGGTGCATCACACTGGTAATCCTAACACTCTAGGATGCAGAAGCGGGTGGTCAAAGGTAACTGAGAACTGTTGGGGAGCACCTATACTCCCAGATTCTCTGGAGGCTGAAGCAATAGGATCTGTTGATCCCAGGATTTTGAGATTTTGGTTAGCAATGATGATGTCAGGGCACTCCACCCAGGATGAAGGAGTTAGACTGTGTCTCAAGGAAAAAGAAAATGACGACTTTGGTAGGATGGAACAATGTGCCTTCCATATCAATTCATGGTAGCCTGTGTGTGAGCAGGGAGAAAGTGTTGACTGTCTCTCAGGCACTCTTACGACCTGGGTACTACTATTGCTGTGAGTCTTTTGAGCACTTCAAGTTTTGGAAATATAGTTTAAGTAGCTTCATTGAAATAAGTAGTCTACCCTATGAAAGTGTACAATTCTGTGTTTCTTAGTACAGTCACATAATTATACAGCTATCATCACAATCTAATTTAAGACCTTTTTTTCCTACCCCCGCAAAAAGAAGGTCAATACCTACTAGCAGTCTCTTTCATCTTCCCCACCATCTTCCCCTACCTGCACCCTACTCCTAGTAAAGAATTGTCCTTGAGGTTTTCTTCTAAGTTCAGTCTTACTCTGTGTGGTCTTTTGTAACTGGCCTTGTTCCCTTATCATAATGATTTTAAGCTTCATTCCTATGGTAACATAAATGTGCACTTTATTCCTTTTGATTGTTGAAAAATATTCCATCATGTGAATATAGCACATTATATGTATCCATCTATAAATCCCATTAATAGTCCTGAAGACATGCTCTTCTCTTCTACAAATTTTATAAGTTTTTATCAAGAAGATATGTTGCCTCTGTTAAAAGCCTTTTCTTTTTTTCTATTTATTTTTTTTATTGAATCATCACTGTGTACAATAATTCAATCATGGGGTACAGTGTGCGCGCTTCAGATACAATCGGAGATATTTTCATCAACCTGATTGCAATAACTTTCAAGAGACTTTCTCATTACTATGTGAGAACATTTTTGATCCGTGTTTAGAAGTTTTCTCCTGACCATTCAAATATACACCAGGTGGCTATGTGGTTTTTCTTATTTATTATTAATATAGTGTATTCTATAAGTTGATTTTCCCATATTGAGCTAGAATGGCAATCTTGGTAATAGATCCCATTAAGGATACATGTATAAAATATTTTGTAATGCTACTGGACTTTTCCGGCACCAATACAATATATTTCTTATAGATTTGAGACTGCATTTCCCACTTTGCCCAAGAAAAATACAATGGTTCTATCATCGTTCAAGGCAACGCGAACTTTTGACCTCAAGAGACCCTTTTGACTTTATCCTTTTCAGAAGCTGATAGTACAGGCTGATGCCACCACTGCTGGGAAAGTTTTGCTCTTATTTCTTGGACAAGTAGGGACTCACTATGTTACTCAGTCTGTTCTGAAACCTGTTAGATGTTTCTGCCTCAGCCTCTGAAAGTGCTAAGATTATAGGTGTGAGCTAAGGTGATCATCCATGCTGACATGTTGGTGTAGGCTTTTGTCTGTTTTCACCATAGAAAACAGCCTTTAGGTTAAAAAATAACAACTCTATTCCGATATAATTCACACACTCCACAATTTACCCATTAGTGGTTTAAGGTAGGTTAGAAAATGGAAGATAGCGTATAGAGAATTTATATTATGAATTATAATGTGTATTGAAAAGTGCATAGGAACTAAATGTACAGTTTAATGGATTGTCACAAAGTCACTACAAACAAATTCATAACCACCCACCAGCGCCTCATCGGCACCCCATATATTCCTCCATGCCCTCTCCCAATTATTTCCTCTTTCTTCTTCACCAAAGGCCACTACCATACTTTTTAAAAATTTCAGAATATTAGGAGTACTTGTTTTGTTTACATACTTTGTTTTTGCACCAATTAAATCAAGCTTATAAGCTTCCCCCCACCCAGACTGTGCTCATCTTTTTCTTCAAACTCACAGATTAGTTTCACCTGCTTTTGAAGTTCATATGAATGGAATCAAACAGTATGTGCTCTTTTTCTACCTTTTTTCTTTTGTTTCATTTTGTAATGGTGAGATTCATTCATATAGTTATGTGCATAATACAAGTGCATACTATGCCATTGTTCTGAAGATTGCACACTTATTTTTTTCATTCTACTGTTCATGAAACTTTGGATGTCTTTCTTTTTGACAAATTACAGATAATACTGCACTGAATATTCTTTGTGCACATATACATACATATCCGTTTGGTATATGTTTAAGGGTAAAATAAGTAGGTCATAGGGTATATATGTATGCTAAACTTTATTAGATAATGCCAATCTATATTCTAAAGTGGTTGTACCAAAATACCTTTTCACTACCAGTGTTTGTGATTTCCTATTGCTCTTCATCCTTCACCAACACTTGGTATTGTCCATCTTTTTAGTTTTAGCTATTCTGTGGAGTACGTAGTAGTATTGCATGGTTTTAATGTGCATATTCCTAATTACAAACGAGGTTGAGCAATAGTTCATATACTTATTAGCCATTTGTGTACCTTCTTTGGTGAAACATGGGCTTGTTTCTTGCCCCATTTACATTTTTTTTTCTAATTTCTCTGTCTCATTTTTTATCTCCTCAAGCATATGAAGGATAGTTATTTTGAAGTTCAGGTCTTATATCTCCATTATATGGAGTGGTTATAAGAACATTTCTATTTTCTATTGCTTTTCTTAAGGTTAATTCACAACACTCTGTATTCTCTTTTATGTGGTTATTTCTGAGTGAGTGATGCAAAAATAATTAGAGGGCTAGAATGAAGTTGCCTTACTCAGACATCCTTCTTGCAAGTGGCTAGAGTATCTAGCAATCTGGAACCGTCTTAACCCAATTTCAATGACTGAGATTATGAGAAACAGGCTTTCATTCCTACGAGAGATTATTTTCAAGGATCAGTACTACTATGAAATCAATATATAATCACCTAAACATTCATAGGAATGGTAAAACATAACTATAATCCAGAAAGAAGGAGAGAAGAGGAAAGAGAGGTGAGGGAAGGAGGGAGGTCAGGAGGAGCGACGCTTTTCAGGGGGATACAACCTAATGTTCATAATGCAATGATACATTTCTATACTATTTCATACTCCATGTATGAATGTTTTTGCCACAACAAATAAGGAAGCAAGGAAATAGTTATGTTAATCAATTAGATGTAAGCATTCCACATTGAATATCAAATCAGCACATTTTACCCCATAAATGCATTAATGTACACATTTATGATTTAATAAAGAATTAAAAAAAGAAACTCTAGACTTTATATGATTTCATTCATAAATATTCCAACATGTATCACTAGAATATAAACTCTTAACAAATTAAAGATAACCACAATAACATTCTCATAGCAGGAAATATTAATAATTCAATCTCCAGTGTTAACATTTTCCCTGATTTTTCAACAATTTGTTTGAATCAGAACTTAAGTCCTATATTTAGTTAATGTTTCTTGCCTATCTTTTAATTGATAGGCTTCCTCCTCCATCTTGTTTCCATTTTAATTTTTTGTTGAGGAATTTATTTGTTCTGGTGAATTTCATGGAGTATGGATTTAGCAAATTGCGTCCTTTTGCTTTCATTTTATTCAACCTCAACAAAAATAGCTATGTACAATCCCGAAACAAAGAACACACATATAAAATAGGCCATCAAAATTTATGCTTATTTTTCTTTCACAGGTAAACAAGGAGGGAAGGAGGACATCCTCTCCATCAAATGTGAAGTGAAGTGCTAGGAATCAGGTATCCTTTGTGCCTACAGTGTTCCTTTATGTGTTTTATTAATTTAGATATACCAAATATTGGCTTCACTTACAACTTCTAAAACAAAAATGTCAGGTAACAGAACTGATGGGCAATTTAACTAAAAAGTGTGAATAACATTAAATATTTTGAGAAATGTGTTAACATGGGGAAGGGTAGATGGAGAATTTGAAATATTTCATTGAAACATAATTCTTTCAGAAATTGAGGAAAAGGAAATTGTTGAATTCCATTGCTACAGATGGTGGTGTTTTAAATGATATGCTAAAGTACTTAATCTGAATTTTCTTAGGCTTTTAAATGGTTATATTCCCAGTATAAATAACTCTTCTAGTAACTATCTTAGACATACTCATAGTATGCTGATGTCAAGGCAGTTTTCCAAATGCACATGAGATAAATGGAGTTAATACCACTAAGCATACAGAACGTTTTTGTTGTACTTTGATCATAAATGAATGACAAAGTAAAATGGTTAATCACAAATCAATGTTAGTAGGATCACTGAAAGGTTATTCTTCTCTTTCAAGGCAGTTAGAAGTTCTAAATTTATAAGCTAATGAGTGTATTCTAAGCTATAAGCAGACATAGGCATCGAAGTGTAGAAGAAAATTAAGGTAAAATAGACTAAAGTGATGACCCCTTATATATATTTTGGCACATTTTTATCCTATGGGTATTGTGAAAATATACAAAAATGACCATGTATTACAGATACGTTTTGGATAATGTAATACTAAGAGAACTGGAATTTAAATACTTGTCAGTGAGATATTTAAAAATCATAAATTGTCTTTATTTCATCAGCCTTTAAATAGCTTTTCTTTATTTTGCAATGACTAGAACTTGTAACTTTATTATAATTATTTTTAAGACAGATTCTCTCTACCTCACCCTAGGTAGAGTGCTGTGCTGTCAGAGCTCACATAAACTTCAAACTCTTGGGGTTGATTCTCTTGCCTCAGCCACCCACGTAGCCAGGAGTACAGGTGCTCGCCACAATGCCTGGCTATTATTTATTTTGTAGTTGTCATTGTTGTCACAGGCTATTGTGCCAAGTTTGCAGTTGCTCCCAAGCTCTTGGCCAGAGGCCTCTCTTGGTTCTTTGCCATGTGGCCCTCTGTACAGAGCATCTCACAGCATGGCATCTTGCTTCATCAGAGTGAGCACCAAGAGGCTAGACGAGAGTGCCAGCTAATGAGAACATAAAGAAACAGTCATATTCTTCTGTAATCTAAATACAAAAGTAATGCCCTGTAACATTTGCTGTACTTTATTGATTAGAAACATGTAATTAGGTGCACCTCTCTCCCAAGGGAGGAGGATTACACAAGGGCATGAATTTTCCTGATCATTGGGGACCACATCCGAAACTGCACACCACTAATGGTGAGTAGATGGGTTAGTTTGAGTACAGGGTAAATGAGGAAATGCACAGATGGTGAAGCCAGGAAGTAGAAGGGGGCCACACAGACCACGGAGGAGCTTTGTTCCGATCCCTACTGCTACTTAAAGTGTGGTTTATGGATCGAAAGCATGCCTATAATTACTTGCTCTCCTGGATACAGAATTTTGGGGTCTTACCACAGACTTACTGGACCAAAATCTGCATTTTGACCAGAGCCTATGTACGTTACATTTTAAGAAGTGGTACTATAGATCTTGAGAAGGAGAACACAGCTTTGGTCAAAAGATTGAACATAAAGGGTAAAGTAGGGTCAAGAAGGAATCAAAGTTGACTAAATTATTGGATGATACAAGAATTTTGTCTTATCATAGAATTAGGATATCTACAAAGAAGTACAGTCCACTGTCAGTATTAGTGGTTCCCACTATTCTACATGAGAATCACCTGAGCAGCATTTAAAACGTGGTGCTCAGCTTCTTGGAGAAATAGCTAATTCTAGGGCTGGAGCACCATGTAGTACCAGAAAGTAAAGAAGTGCTCAAAATGAAAAAGGATGAGGATAGGTCATAGGGACAATGGATCCAAAGTTTACGAGCTTTCAATGTCCATAGATGGAAAAATGTGAGGAAGAAAATAAATAACAATATTGTGTTATAACCCAAGTTACAAAGTAACTATCCATGAATCTATCCTGATATTAATGAGTGAATAAATAGAAGAGATAAATCTTCCAAGCAGAAGAACTCCAAATAATGTATTTTGATATCCCACTCTTTAGTAAGTACAGCATAAATTCCCCTCTCTTCTTTGAGTGTGGGCTGGATCTAGTGATTTGCTTCAGAAGCACAGAGTATGGTAAGGCAAATACAGTAACTTCAGAGAAGGCTGGCAAACACTTATGTAACCAGGTGATCAAAGTCAGCATGGCAAATATTGAACCACATTGATAGTATATACCTTCTTTTAATTAAATCGTAACTGTGTACATTCATGCATTTATGGGGTGCAATTGTGCCGATTTTATGTACACTTTGGAATGCTTAAATCAAACTGGTTAACATAGCCTTCACCTCACTTACTTGTTGGGTTAAGACATTTATACTCTACTCTTAATAGATCTGACATGTACCTTTGCAATGTACACAATAGATGAGGTCCAACTGATTACTCTCCCTCCACCTGGCCTCCCCCCTCCCATGCACTCACCCTTCATGATGTGATGAAAATGAGACTTCTTCTTTGTAGTAATATTTTCCAAACTCCTAAGTTCCAATGTAAGCATAAGAAAGACATCAGACAAATCCAAGGTGACTGATGACATTTCCCAGCAGACCTGACCAATTCTATTTGTCCAGATTATAAAAAAATAGGGACCAGAGGATGCTAAGGAGACATAATGATTAAATGTAATGAGGGATCCTGAACTGGATTCTGGAATATAAAGAGGATATTAGGGGAAAACTAGTGAAATCATAATAAAGTCTGTAGTTAGTAGTAATGTAGCAATGCTAACTCCAAAATTTGGCAAGTTTACTGTAGTTATGTAATGTGTTAATATTAATGAATAATCTGGGTGAGAGGCACACAGGAACCCTCTGTACCATCTTTATAACTTTTCTGTTAATTTAAAATTATTCTAAAATAAAACACTTATTTTATTACGAAACAATAAATGCTCAGGCCTCTCTTGGAAGATTTTAATATATCTGGGTGAGAGGCAAAGAACTTTATGCACCAGTATTTTCTGGATGATTATAATATCCAGCCAGAGTAGAGAAAAAATACTGTATACCAGTGGTTCCATACTTGGACGTTCATCAAAACCCTTTGCCAGACTTGTTAAAACAGTTCGCTACAATTGGGTTATAACCTTCATATGAAATCTATAAATTATCTTTATAGTACTCAGCTATGATTCAATAATAATAATAATAAAACATCGCTACAGGATGCAGTGTCTTATGGCTGTAATCCCAGCACTGTGGGAGGTTGAAGAGGCAGAATTGCTTGAGATCAGGAGTTTGAGACTTGCTTAAGTGAGAGTAAGACCCCAAATCATAAAAAATGAAAAAAAAAGAAAAAAACCAGACCAGCACTGCCATGAGAACTGTAATCCCAGTGGCTTCTGGAGGCTGAGGCAGCAGGAAGCCCACAACCCAAGTCTGATATTGTGGTGAGTTGTGATGCCACTGCACTCTGATCAGGGCAGAGGGTGGGACTCTGTCTCAACAACAACAATGAAAGCAAGGAAATAAAATGAAAAAAAAAAAAAAAAAAAAAAAACATACGCAAGGAAAAAAAAAACACAGATTGCTAGACCCTAACCCCAGAGTTTCTTACTCAGTACGTCTAGAGTTTGGCCTAAGAATATGCACCTCCTACAAGTGCCCAGATTATGCTGATTTTTTCAGGTCTACAATTTGAGACAACACTTTGAGAACACTGCTCTGTATGAAAATCTTGAGGTGGTTTCTTCCAATCTGTTTATGTGAGTTTTACAAGTGTGCAACTAGGAAAAATAGCATGACATAAAGCAGTGTGATACTAGTCTACAGCTTCATAGCCTTGGATTCTTTCCTTTGCTTTATCATCATCCAACCATATGACCTGGATAAAGCACTTAACCTCTCTTGGTCTCAAGCTTCTCATCTGCAAAATAAAAAGACTAGTTTAATGACCATTAAAATAAAGAATATATCTTTTCAAGTTTCCAACTGGTTCTGTTATCTCGGATTTGATAATTCTGTGAAATCCAACCTAGTATTTCTAAAACGTCAGTAAAATATTTTTCTTAGAGTACATGTGATGATTATGAAACAATAGACCAGCAGTTCTGAACCTGTGGATCGTGACCCCTTTGTAACAATGAAAATACATCACAGCATTAGGAAGGTTGAGAACCACTGCAATGGACTATTTCAAATCAGTAAGCCAGAGCTAATACATCCACATTATTACCATCCCCATTCCACATCATTCCAATACACCTAGTTCAATGATGCTGTCATTGATCGAAATATTTCTGAAACACTTAGTTAATATACATCAAAGCCAGCTTTTAGGGCACGTAGAAGCCCCCAGTATCATTTAGTTAATATAAATCAAAGCCAGATTTTAGGTCACATTAAAAGCATACCTCATTGACCAAATCCAGCAATTTCCAGTTTCTTACTAACATTAACCATCAGACAGCTTCCAAAAGATTTTTAGTTATTTCCAAAACCCAAAATTGCTCTAAAAAGACAGAGCCTTAATACTTAAACAGAAGGTAACCCATTTGAAAACTTGACAAACGATATGAAACCCTCCCCAGAAAAACAAATCAGCAAAGAAAAATTTTGATAGCTAGACTCCAGGTTAGAAACTTTTGATCTTGGGAGACAAAAATTAACCACAAAGAATACTTGGAAAAAAGCTTATAGAGCCAACTACTTTGCTGGAAAAAATGTGTAATAGGAAAAATACTCAATTGGGGTGTGAATAAGGCATCTTAAGATTTGTGGCTTGGTCCCTAGAAGCACATACACCTTAGGCTGGCAAGTTTGAACTTGGCCAGGGCCAGCTAAACAACAACAACTGCAACAAAAATTAGCCAGGCATTGTGGCAGTCACCTGTAGTCCCATTTACTAGGGAGCCTGAAGCAAGAGAATCACTTATGCCCAAGAGTTTGAGGTTGCTGTGATTTGTGAGTGTGTGTCGCACTCTACCTAGGGAGACATAATGAGATTCTGTCTCAAAAAAAAAAAAAATAGATTTGGATTTTGATTTTGTTGTGTCACTAACTAGTTGGAGGCAAAGAAGTCACTCACCTCCTAGTTTGAATTTCCTCATTTGCAAAAATAGAGAGAGGAAAAAAATGGATTGAGCTACATCACTAATTCTCAGAATGTGTTCACTGGATGAACAGCATCGCATAGGAACTCCTCAAAAATATGTAAATTCTGAAGCTGCCTTCCAGACCTACTCCATCAGCAACTCTGCAGATACCTGGAGCTTTGCTACCAGTGTTGAAACAAGCCCTCCTGGGAACTGAGAGGCAAGCTCATCCAGGGGATCTACAAAGTCCCTTCAAGTTCTCAAATTCTACAATTTAGTGGGAAAGTATTTAAGTTAAAATACAAAGCAATAAGCAATATTCTCAGTTACCTCTATTAAAAAAATGTTATCTTAATTTCTGAGGGATAAAAGAATTGGAGCCTCTATTTTTCCTTATTACCGTCCCCAAAATATTCTCACAAAATTCTTTATAAATATGAAACCTTCAAATCTCTATGTGGAACAATTTAGGATAAAAAGAAAATTCTTGGGCCCAGAAGTAGGTGGGATAGAAAATACCTAGTTTAACTCATTATCTTGAATAGTTACTTCCCTTCCTCCTGCCTGCTACCCAAATTATTCCATGTCTTTAATAACAAAAGAATGATAAAAACAACTACAATTTCTTTTTGTATAAAAGCAATAAATATCTTACTCCCAATGAAAATGAGCTCAAGACACCACCTGGACTTAGTAAGCAATAGTAAAAATCACTATTCTACCTTGGTACTAATAAAATGCAGAATAATTTTGAAATTAATAAGGCTAACAGTTCTTATTCTGATTTCAAATGACTAGACCACATATATGGCAGTAAAGAATTATTTTTACTTATGGAGATATGCTGGTGGCATAATATTTATATATAATATAGGAATGTCCTTATCTTTTAAAACCACACACTGAAATATTAAAAAGTGAAATATGACATCTAGGGTTAGCTTCAGTATCATTGGCAGTTAAGGCAAAGTCAGTGGGGAAGTGGGTGGGTAAAAGAAACAAGCTTGGCTGTGAGGAAAAAGTTTAAGTATAAACAGGCATGTGGGGATTCATTTTATTCTCTCTCCTTGTAATTTTTTATAATATAAAGTTGAAAATACAAAAATCTAGTTGTCTGTTATTAACAGGGGGAGAAAAAGCATGTAACAGGATTTTGGTGACTAAATGAGTAAAGTGTAATGTTAAAAACATCTACTCATTTTAAAGGGAAGTAATGATGTTGTACCATAATCTAGTATCCACCAACCTATTACTAGGAAGCATGGGTAATATAAACATACCAATTACTATAAGATCCAAAGTGATGGTGAGAAAGTAGAAAGCTGTCAGATACAAGGAATAGTTACTCTACGAAGACTCTCACAAAAATATAGAAACATTTTAAGGTATAAATCTGAAATGCAAATTTCTACTTATTTGAAGGATAGTTCTTTATAACATGAGTCTTTAAAGTAAAGAAACAAGACACTGGAACCAAATTTCACATATTATTCACACATTTATACATAGTTAAATGAAATTCTCACTATTTGATAATTTTACTAGAGAATTTTCCCTGAATGTGTGGAAGATAGAGAGTGGTAGAGGAAAGCAAAGGATGAAGGAAAGAAAAGAATGAATAGAGCAAGCCAATGAGAGAGAAAGAATTGGAGGAAGGAAGGATAAAGTGAGGGAGGGGCAAAGGGAGAAAGGTAGTATGGGAAATATAGAAACAGATAATGACAATACTTGGTGGCTGACACTTGTAATCCTAGCCCTATGGTGGGCTGAGATGAGTGGTGTTCTTGAATGAGGAGGTGATGAAAAAGGACTGAGAAAGTGTTAGACCCTGTCTCTAATAAATAAGTGAAAAAATATCTAGGCATTTTGACAGGCACCTGTAGTTCTAGCCCCATGGGAGTCTCAGGCAGGTAAATTGCCTGAATCATGGAGTTTGAGTTGCTATGATTTAGGTGGAGGCCACAAAATACTGGTCTGGGCAACTGTATCTCAAAAATACCCATACACAAATACATGCACAGACAAACCAACAAACCAACCAACAAACATTTTCATCATCTAGAAAGACCAGAATTACCTTGATGGTGGTTCAAGCAAAGTAGACATGCTTAAGACTTGTGAAACTTTGACCAAATCGAGGCTGTAGACAGCCATAGTAAAGTTGCAAGCTTCACTCAAATGAATGTTTTGGGACAGGTGGCAAAAGAGGTCCTTGAAATAGTGTCCTACTTAAATGACTCCATGCATTTTTGTCAGCTGTGATGCAGCTTGAGTCACACTGCTGTAAAAAAATCTCAACTGTTGTGTCAACCTAGTGCCCAGAAACTCAACCATCAACAGAGTTAATAAGGTGCAAATGGGAGAACACTTCTCTGTCTGTGGATGGAGATCTAAGAAGTGTCCTGGTCCAAACACTTGAAGAGTAGCAGCTGAAGTGAGCAGAAAAGGTCACTTATTATCTATGACCACAAGCATGGATCCAGGACATTACAGGATGAAGTCACTACATGGTCACTGGGGATGACATCACAATGGGTATTGCCTTGGGTTACCATTTTCAAGCTTAGCCTAATTCCTGCTAAGCATTTTTAGTGGCTGTCTGAGTGTGTAGTTGGGTTGAAACTGGTACAAAAGGGTGGGGTTCTTTTCTTCACAATCAATTTCTGCATCCTAAAGTTTCTTTGTATCTGTGGCCATGGGATTCAATGACCCTTCCTTTCCTTAACAAGTCATGGATTTGTAAGCAAATGGAAGAGTGCAGTTTATACCTACTGCTGCCCTGGGATGTTGTAGAACAAGAACCAGAGCTTATCAATCAGACGGTGAGACCATCGACCTGACAGGTACATCACATAATTCTCAGTTATACTTTCATGATGTTTTGCATATGTCTCTAGCATAGGCTTGTTTGGGAAGGTAGGTGTCTGAGTGAAGGTCCTCTCTCAACATCTAGTTAGGCAATGTGTGAAGTAGTGTCCTACATAGCTTTAGTTATTTATGATGATCATGGGAAATATAAGCCTATCTAGGAAGTTCCAACATTCCTGACCTCAGTGCCAGGGGTGTACAAACTTTTGGCTTCTCTTTCCACATAAGAAGTAGAAAAATTATGTTGGTCCACATGTTCAATACACAAACACTAATGAAACCTAATAAGCAAAAAAGAGATCCATGCATAATAGTGGTGATATCTGCCACCACCAAAATGCGAAACAGTCCTGACACACTCCCCATGTATCACAGGGGCCTGAGGATTAGATATTACTCAAAGCTCCTGATAAGGTCATTTAATAAGTAGAGCTCAATGCCTTTTGCCACACATGACTAGAATATTTTGATGCTCTTGCAGGCCCAGGTGGGCTGATCCCCTGAGCTCCAGTGTTGCTGAGAAGGATGAGCAAAGGAAGGCACCCACAGCCCCGATCTCCACCTGATTTCTACTAAACTGGAAAAGGTAACAATGCTTTGTGGCACTTACCTATAGTTTTACCTAATTCAGAGGCTGAAACAAGAGGATACGTGCAACCCAAGAGTTGGATGTTGCTATGTGCTAGGCTGAGGCCATGACATTCTAGCCCAGGCAACAGAGTGAGAATATGTTCCATGGGGAAAAAAAATGAAAGAAAGAAAGGCAGACAGAAAGAGAAAGAAAAACAAAGGAAATAAAGGAAGGAAAAGGAAGGAAACAAAGGAAAGAAAGGAAAAAGGAAAGAAAAGTAAGGGAAGGGAAAGGGACAGGGACAGGTAAGGGACAATAGAAAGAGTGGAAGAGTGAAAGAAAGACAGAAAGGAAGAAAGAAAGAAGGAAGGAAAGTCAGACAGGGTGTTGGAACATATTCTTCTTACAAAGTATGTCAAGAATGGAAGAAAAATATCCAATGAGCTCAGCCCTACTCTGAAAGCAATATATAAACATCCACACTTCCATATGAAAGATATAACCCAAAAAAAGACAAAGGTGAAGGGGAAAGAGGACAGGGAGCAGAGTAGGACAGGGGCAAAGATAGGTAGAAGAAGGGTAATTCGTGGGATCACAACAAAGGTGCATTATACAAGGGTACATGTTAAATCTATAAAGTGTAGAATATAAATGTCTTAACACAATAATTAAGAAACACTGATGAAGGGTAGGTTAACGAATTTGATGTGTTTCAAATTGTATATAGAAACAGCATCTTGTACCCTATTATTGCATTAATGTAGAGAGCTATGATTAAAAAAAAAAGAAAGAAAGAAAAGAAAGAAAGAAAGGAAGGAAGAAATCAAAAGAGAAGAAAAACAGCAAGAGAAAGAAAGATAGTAGGAAAGAAAGAAAGAAAGAAGTAAAGGATAAAAGAGGGAATAAAAGAAAGAAAGAAGGAGAAAAGAAAGAAAAAGAAAGAAAGAGAGAGAGAGAGAAAGAGAGAGAGAGAGAGAGAGAGAAAGGGAGAGAAAGAAAGAAAGAAAGAAAGAATGAAAGAAAGAAAGAAAGAAAGAAAGAAAGAAAGAAAGAAAGAAAGAAAGAAAGAAAGAAAGAAAGAAAGAAAAAGAAAGAAAAAGAAAAGAATTAAAGAAAGTCAGAAATAAAGGAAAGGAAGAAGGGAAGAAAGCAAGAAAGAAAAAAAGAAAGAAAGAAAGATAGAAAGACTTGGAATTGGAACATATTCTTCTTAGCAAAGTATCTCAGGAATGGAAGAAAAATATCCAATATAGTCAGCCCTACTGTGAAATCTATAAAGAAGGACCCATACTTCAATATAAAAGCTATAACCCAACAACAGCCCAAGGTGAAGACGAAAGAGGAGAGGGAGGGTAGGGAGGAGGATGGGTGAAGGGAGGGTAACTGCTGGCATCACACTGATAATGCATTTTAAAAGGGTACATCTTAAATATGACAATTCTAGAATAAAAATATCTCATAAAAAGAACAAAGTAACAGTGGTGAAGGCTATGTTTTTGTTTTTGTTTTTGTTTTTGTTTTTTTTGAGTTTTATTTATTTATTTATTTATTTATTTATTTATTTATTTATTTTTTGCAAGGTGAATGAATGTATCAATGGATGAACACAGTCCCCTCTGGGGCAAAGTGAATGAATGCATCAATGAATGGACACAGTCCATTCATGGAATTGAGGCCCAGGAAATTCACATGAAACTGACCTAGGCATAGGAAATGGGGGTTCCACATTTAGTCCCAAGTG
>CAUYRH010068488.1:0-10793 GCA_963574655.1 Perodicticus potto
TTTTTTATTTTTACATATACATGTGTTAATTAGGTTTCCACTTTTTGCCTTCACAGAATTTAAAAGGCTTAAAATTCAATAACAATAACAATGTTTAAGGTAAGGACTAGAAACAAAAACCACGTGAAGAATGAACGAAGATAAATACATTCAGGAAAGAAAACAGACATTTACTGCATCAAAATATCAAGCAATATTAGCAATAATAATGCCAAGAAAGCAACATACATGTTATCAAATAAGACATTATAGAGAGCTTTGACTCTGAGGCTCAGCATGAAGTCATCAGTTAACTTCTTATTTATTTTCCCAAAGTCTCAAAAAATAGACAACTAATACCATACAAATAAAAGTAAAGGAGTAAAGTTTTATTTTTGTATCTTCTATGGAAAATTAACTATTAACATTCTTTAATGTTTCAATTGGGTTATATGCCTTTTTTATTATTGAGTTGTGTGTGTTATGACCTCAGGTTGCAAGTCTCCTATTAGATACATAATTTACAAAAATTTTTTCCCATTGTATAGGTTGTCTTTTCATTTTCTTATTTTTATTTATTTTTTAAAAACTCGGATTAATCTGAGTGTACAAATGAATAGGTTACATCATTTGTGTTTCTATGGTAAAGTCCAAGCTGAGCCCTGGGGGTATGCTGTACATCCCCGTTCATCCGGTGGTCTGTTGTACACCCTCACAATATGTCAGTCAGGTGAGAGCTTACCTATCTCCCTCCCTCCTCTCCTTTTCCTTTATCTCCTCTCCCCTCCCCTTACTTATATATACTTGTGTTATTCTATAGTATGGGCATGTAGTTCTTTTTCTATTAGATTCATATTAGTGTTGAATACATTGCATACTTGCATTTTTGTTCTTGTGATATTTTAGAAAGAATAATGTGTTTCACCTCCATCCAGGTAAATACAAAGATGTAAATTCACCATCATTTTTTATAGCTGAGTAGTATTCCATGGTATCCATATATCACAGTACATGAATTCATTCATACATTGATGGGCATTTGGGTTCCTTCCATGTCTTGGCAAGTGTGAATTGAGCTGTAATAAACATTCTAATGTGCATATCCTTACAGTAAAATGATTTATTTATTTTCTTCTGGGTAGATTCCTAGTAATGGAACTGAGGGATCAAATGGAATGTCTACATATAGCCCTTTGAAGATTCTCCATACTTCTTTCCAAAGAGGCTGTATTAGTTCGCAGTCCCGCTAGCAGTATAAAAGTGTTCCCTTCACTCCACATACACAACAATATTTTCAGCTTTGAGATTTTGTGATGTAGACTATATTCACTGGGGCGAGGTAATATCTCAGGGTGGTTTTGATTTGCATTTCTCTGATGATTAGGGACAATGAGCATTTTTTCATGTGTTTATTGGCCATTCTCCTATCTTCTTCAGAGAAGGTTATATTTATGTTTCTTGCCCAAAGAAGATGGGATTGTTTTCTCTTTTCTTGTTGATTAATTCGATTTCTCTGGAGATTCTAGTTATCAACCCTTTATCAGATTCATAACATGCAAATATCTTTTCCCATTCTGAAAGTTGACTATTTGCTTTAATTGTTGTGTCCTTAGCTGTGCAGAAGCTTTTCAGTTTAATTAAGTTCCATTTGTTTAATTTTATTGTTATTAAAAATCACTGAAATCTTCTTCATAAAATCTTTCCTCAGGCCAACATCCATAAGAGTTTTCCCTACATTTTCTTGTAGGAGTTTTATCTTTTTCTGCCTTATATTTAAGTCTTTTATCCACCTTGAGTCAATTTTTGTAAGTGGTGAAAGTTTTATTTTTTTACATATAGTTACCTAGTTCTCCCAGCACCATTTATCAAATAGGGATTCTTTTCCCAACTGTATCCTTTTTTTTGGTTTATTTAAGATCAGATGATGAAAAAAGACTGGTTTCATCTCTTGGTTTTCTATTTGTTTCCATATGTCTATGTCTCCATTTTTGTGCCAAAACCATGCTGTTTTTATCACTGTGGACTTGTAACATAACCTGAAGTCTAGGAGAATGATGCCTCTGACTTTGTTTTTAGTACTAAGAATCACCTTGGCTATGTAGGGTTTTTTGTTTGTTTGTTTCCAGACAAAATGAAGAACTATTTTTTCTATTTCTTCAGCATATGATTTTGGTAATTTAGTGGAGATTGAATTAAATCTATAGAATAATTTGGTTAGTATAGACATTTTAACCATGTTGATTCTTCCATTTGTTGATATCTTCTGCTATTTCTTTTCTTAGGGTTTCACAATTGTGGAGATCCTTCATCTCTTTTGTTAGGTATAGTCCTAGGTATCTCATTTTCTTTGAAGCTACTGTAAAGGGTATTGTGTCCTTGATTTGCTTATCAACTTGGCTGTTTATGGCATATTCAAAGACTACTGATTTATGGACATTGATTTTATACTCTGAGACATTACTGTATTTCTTGATCACTTCCAGGAGTCTTGTGGTTGAGTCTGTGGGATTTTCTAAGTATAAGCTCATATCATTGGCAAAGAGTGAAAGTTTGACTTCCTCTGCCCCCATTTGAATGCCCTTAACCTCCTTCTCTTGCCTGATTGCATTGGATAGAATTTACAGAACTATGTTGAATAGTAGTAGCCATAGTGGACATCCTTGACTGGTTCCAGTTCTAAGTGGAAAAGCTTTCAGTTTTACTCTATTCAGTATGATATTGGCTGACGGTTTGTCATAGATGGCTTCAGTTTATAAAATGTGCCATACCTATTTTCTTAAGTGTTCTTGTTAGAAAAGGATGCTATATTTTGTCAAATGCTTTTTCTGTATCAGTTGAAAGAATTATATGGTTTTTGTTTTTGATTCTATTTATGTGGTGAATTACATTTATGGATTTGTGTACGTTAAATCAACCTTGCATCCCTGGGATGAAGCCCACATGATTGTTACGTATAATTGTTTTAATGTGTAGCTGGAACCTATATGCTAAGATTTTATCGAGTATTTTTGCATTGATATTCCTTAGCGAAATTGGTCTGTATTTCTCCTTTATAATTAGATCCTTTCCTGGTTTTGGTACCAGAGTGATGTTTGCTTCATAGAATGTATTAGGGAAGGTTCCTTCTTTCAGAATGTTTTGGAATAGGTTCTACAGTATAGGTAGAAGGTCTTCTTTGAATGTTTGATAGAATTCTGTTGTGAAGCCATCTGGTCCAGGGCATTTTGTTGTTGTTGTTGTTGGAAGGTTTTTATTGTTTATTCAATTTCAGTGCTTGATATTGGTCTGTTCAAGATATCTGATTCTTCCTGGGTAAGTCTAGGGAGATGGTGTGATTCCAGGTATTGGTCCATTTCCTCCACATTGTCAAATTTCTGGGCATAAAGTATTTGGTAGTATTTCAGAAATAATCTCTTGTATCTCTGTAGTATCTGTCATTATTTACCTTTTTCCATTTCTGATTTAGATTATTGAGATCTTACATTTTTGTTTGTAGTTAATCTGGCCAAAAGTTTATTTTGTTTATGTTTTCAAAGAACAAATTTTTGTTTCATTAATTTTCTGAATGATTTTTTTTGTTCTCAATTTCATTTATTTTTGATTTAATTTTGATTACTTCTTTTCTTCTGCTGGATTTAGGATTGGATTGCTCTTCTTTTTCTTTTTGTTTTTTTATTTGTTTGTTGCAGTTGTCATTGTTGTTTAGCTGGCCTATGCTGGGTTCAAACCTGCCACCCTTGGTGCATGTGGCCAGCACCTTAACCACTGTGCTGCGGGTTCTGAGCTTGCTCTTCTTTTTTCATTTCCTTGAGATGGTTCATTAGGTTGTTGATGTGCTCTCTTTCTGTTTTTCGGATGTAGGCATCTAATGCAATAAATTTCCCTCTTAAGACTGCTTTTGCAGTATCCCTCAGGTTTTGGTGACTTGTGGCTTCATTATTGTTATATTCAAGAAATTTAATAATTTTGTCCTTTATCTCCTCCTTAACCCAACTCTCATTCAAAATAAGGTTATTTAGTTTCCATGCCTTTGCATAGGGATGAAAAGTTTTGTTTCAGTAGTATTCCACCCTCATCACTTTGTAGTCTAAAAAGATGCAAGTTATAATTTCAGTTCTCTTAATTTTGTTGAGGTTTGTTTGGGTCCTAAGATTTTATCTATTTTGTAGTAAGTTCCATGGGGTGACAAGAAGAATATATAATCCTTAGCTTTGAGATGGTATGTTCTGTATGTGTCTATTAAGCCCAATTGTTTGAGGGACACATTTAATTTCCTTGTGTCTTTGTTTAGTTTCTGTTTAGAGGATCTATCCAGTTCTGTGAGAAAGGTATTAAATTCCCCAGCTGTTATGGTGTTATTGGATATCATATTGCTCAGAGCAATTAAGGTCTGTTTCATAAATTGGGGATGATTTAAATTGGGTGCATAAATATTTAGAATTGAAATGCCTTCTTGTATTGTTACCTTGACCAGTATGAAGTGACCTTCTTTACCTTTCTTAAGTTTAGTTGCTTTAAATCCACTTGTATCTGAAAATAAGATTGTGACCCCTCCTTTCTTTTCATTTCCATTCATCTGAAATATTATTTTCTAAACCTTCACCCTGAGTCTCATTTTTTTAGGTGTGTTTCCTGGAGACTGTATATACATGGATTATGCCTTTTTATCCAATCAGGCAGCCTGTGCCTCTTTAGTGTCAAATTCAAGCCATTAACATTTATTGAGATAACTGATAAATGTGATGATGTTCTATTCATCTTATTTGGTGAATATTCATTGCTTAGTTTTATCCTTTCCACCATTGTAAAAGCTAGATTTTTGCCTTTTATTTTCTGTGTGTTTACTTTACCGGAGGTCCATTGTGATGGTCAGTGTGGAGAAAAGGTCTGAGTATTTCTTGTGTAGCTGTTCTTGTTGTGACAAATTGCCTCAGTGTTTACATACCGGTGAAAGATTTGATTTTTCTGTTGATTTGCGGGCTTAGTTTAGCAGGATACAAAGTTCTCAGCTGAATATTGTCTTGTTCAAGAATGTTAAAGGTAGATGACCATTATCTTCTGGCTTGAAAGGTTTCAGCTGAAAAAGCTTCTATCACCCTGATGGGAGTGCCCATGTAGTTCAATTGGCGCTTACTCCTGGATGATTACAGAACTTTCTCTTTCTTTGGACATGTTCATTAATTATAATGTGTCTTGAAGATGCTCTGTGTTAAGATGATCTGGGGTTTGATTCTCTGACAGAATCTTTGGTGGTGCTTGGGAAATTTTCTTTTTTTTTTTTTCTCTTTTTCTCTTACATTTTTTTTTTTATTAAATCATAGCTGTGTACATTAGTGCAATCATGGGGTACAGTGTGTGGGCTTCATATACAATATGAAATATTTTCATCCACCTGTTCCACATAACCTTCATGAGATTTTCTCGTTTATTATGTGAAAACATTTGTGTTCTGCATTTAGTAGGTTTCACCTGTCCCTTCTAAGATGCACCATAAGTGGGGAAATTTTCATTTATGATATCCTCTAGTGGGCTTACATTCCTTTGGAACATTCTTCTTCACCCTCAGGGATACGTATAATTCATATGTTTGAATGCTTCATGAAGTGCCATAATTCTCTAAGAGATCACTCTTCCATTTCTCTCTTCTTTTCTTCCTCTTTAAAAGTATGAGTTAGCTCAAGAGACTTTTCCTCTTGTTTTGACATTCTTTCCTCTCCATGATCTAATCTGTTATTGATTCCTTCTACTGCATCTTTAAGTTCCTTAAATGATTCCTTCATTTCCTTAAGTGCAGATATATCCCTTATAATTTCTTCATGTTTCACTTATTAATGGGGTCAATATTTGAATTTCTTTTTGGTTATTTTGCACTTTGCCTTCAATTCTCTTCATTGTTTTTGCCATCCATGTTTTAAATTCCCTTTCCATCAATTCTATAAGTTCTTTATGGGTGGAGTCCTCTGCTGTAGCTACCTCATGATCCCTTGAGGGAGGTGATCTGTTCTGGTTTTCTCATGCTGCCAAAAATTTTTTGTTGGTTCCTCCTCATGTGTGTTTTGTTCTTGTTCACTTCCTTCCCCTACTTTTTTCCCACTTTCTCCTTTTTAAATTACTTTTACTCTATGTTAGGTGTTGAAGTGTCCCTTTGGTATAGGACCAAAAGGAAGAGTAAAAGCAAGAAGGGAGAAAAGAAAGAAAAAGGGAAAAATGGGGACAGGATAAAAAATAAAAAGAGGGAGAATAAGAACAGAATGAGAGAGAAGGCATTAATAGTGGTGTTTGGCAAGGTGCTTTGACCCACACCCACAATTCCAGGACTCTAGGGGGCTAGGCTAGGTGGTTCCCTCGAGGTCAGGAACTTCTTACCAGCCTGAGTAAAATCAAGACCCCCACCTCCACCAGATATAGAAGAAAATCAGCAGTGTGTTGCAGTGTCCTCCTACAATACTATCCTTTCAAAAGCCAAAGCTAGAGGGACACACTAACCCGGGGGTTCAAGGCCTTCTTGAGGCAGGCCAATGCCATGGAACACCAGCCCAGGCCTCAGAGTGAGACTCTATCCCATAAATGTAATACAGATTGAAATAAAATAAAAAAGTCACAACAACAAAAGCAATAATAATAAAAGTATATAAAGAAACATGAAAACAAAGTTATATAAGATGTTACAAAAAGAATATCTTAGTTGTTCTTCAAGAAATTTATGTGGGAAAGATAAGGAAAGTAGAAAAATGTCTACAAAAAGTGAGAGAAATGGAAAGAAAAGAAAGAATGAAAGAGGTAGAAAAGCTGTAGCAAAAATGGAGCCCTTACTACTGAAGAAAGAAAAAGAGGAAAAATAAAAATAACAACAAAACAAAAAAGAACTTTAGGGTAAAAAATTGAAAAGAGAAAGAATAAAAGGAGAAGAAAAACCATAGGAACAATGGAGCCTTTACTATTGCAAAAAACTTTAAAAAATTAAAAAAAACCTAGGGAAAAAACTGAAAAAAGGAAAAAATATACATATATCTACATATATTGCAACATACTGTCCAGACAACAGGTAGTTTTCAGGGGTTAGGAGATACTAATCATGCCATTGATTCTGCTGTATAAGATGGGGCCAGAAGCCACTGTCTAGTTACCAAGGAGACCCTGTCCCATCTTTCTGATTTATTTGCCTTAAAACCCACAGGTTTGAGAGACTGAAGCTCTTGTCAGCTTACTTAAGAGACATACCTTGCCCTTTCCAAACGGAGTCCCTTGTCCACAAATTGACTTTCCTGGGGGAACAGGATCTGTCCAAGATCCCACCCCTCAGCTCAACAAGGTCAACAGAACTGGCCTCATGCTACTGGCTCTTCCTCCTGGGAAGCCTTCCCACAATGGTGTCCTGCTAGCAGCCAAATGATGAGAGCTCCACCACGCGTGGTGGCTCAATCCTAGCAACTGGCCACTGTTCAAGATCACTCATTTGCTTAAGCTCTCCCAACATAGCTATGGCAAATTCCCAAGTCCAAAACAAACAAATAAACAAAAATCTGTAGGACAGGCCTTGCATGCCAATGGTTGGCTCAGAGCCCCCTACTGTTTCTTTGTGCTCCCAAAGTGATGATTCTGGGCAGGGGATCCCAGGCAGAGAAGGCTGGAGTCCTCTCTCCCTGGGCTCACCACAAGTGGCTACTGAAGAGCTATCTTGTTCCCAACTCACAAGTTTTTTAATTTTTTGATGCTATTAGAAATAGAGTTATTTTCTTAATTTCATTTTGGATTATTAACTGCTAGTATGTAGAAACACACTTGATATTTGACATTGATGCAGTATACTGCAGCATTACTGAACTCATTTATTAACTCTAATAGTTACTTTGTGTGTTTTTTAAAATTTTCTTTATACAAGATGTCATCTGCAAGTTGAGATAGTTTGACTTCTTTCTTCCCAATCTAATAACTTTCATTTATTTTTCTTGATTAACTGCCCTGATGAGAAGCTTCAGTGCAATGTTGAATAGAAGTAGTAAGAATGGGCATTATCCAATTCCTGCTCTTAAGGGGGAAAATTTCAGTCTTTCACAATCAAGTATGCAGTTAGCTGTGGTTTTTTCATAGATGCCCATGATCAGACTGAAAAAAGTTTTCTCCTACTCTTGGTTTGTTGGAGTGCTCATGGTTTGTTCTTGCTGCTTGTTGTTGTTTGCTTGCTTGATGACTTTATAAAACTAATACCATATCCTAGGAACATGTCAGAGTTTTCCAAAGCCTTGTATGGATATCTCATTCCCTGGCTTTCTCTTTTATGTCTTTTCTTTAGCTTATTGTTTGCCTTAATTGTTACACACCAACTCAGCTTGTCTTGATGTTGAACCTTTGCCTCCAATTATTTTCTACAAACAGGGTAAAAGCTATTCACACTGAACTACCTCCAAGCCAGGTTAAATAAACACAGCCTTCCGAATAGAATTTTCCAGAGAACTTTTAGATTATTCAAATATTGAAAATTTCCTAAATAAGAGACTTTGATAGAGTCTCATCCTATTCTGCCCTAATCAGTGACTACCAAAATGTTGGTTTGCCCCATCACCATTTTACCTGAAAGCTATTGGTTTTCACAACTGCTTAGGAGCTGGGGAGAGGAGATGGATGACAAGGCAAGTTAAAACACCACAAACTTTCAATGTTCTCATCCAGCTTTGGCTATTTTCTTAAATAAATGCTCCTTGAATTGCTAAAAGACTTGGTTCATTTCTAGAATTATAAAAAGGTTGATTCTGACATTTTTCTTGTGGCCAATTTTCTTGTTGCTTTTATGGAGGCGAGAAATTTTGCTAACGTAACTTCAGTCTATGATTTTTCTTTTTTGATTGTACAATCTCCAACCTTTAAAAAATTGAGCATCTAAAATTTCCAGACCTAATGGATTCATGTGTGTCCAGGAGAAATGGGGACACAGATGTTCTTCCCATCTCATTTGGAATTAAAGTCTTTGATCTATAAATTAATGACCTAAACTGAAGTCACAAATGATCTATACTACTTTTGCCCCTCAGACTTCAACTTCTACCAGTTTTTCCCCTGCTTTGGCTACAACTTGCCTTTGTGCCAGTTCATGAATATGGTTAAGTACACCCCCATATCGGGGCCTTTGTATCATCTGTTTCCTCTTTCTGAAATGCTCTTCCCTGAGGTATCTGTCTGTGTGGTTCACTACCTCACTACCGTCAAGTTTTTTTTTCTTTCTTTCTTTCTTTTTTTTTTTTTTAATTAATCATATCTGTGTACATTAATGCAACAGTGAGGTACAATGTTCTGGTTTTATATACAATTTGAAATATTTTCATCTAACTGGTTAACATAGCCTTCACGCATTTTCTTAGTTATTGTGTTAAGACATTTAAATTCTACATTTAGTAAATTTCACATGCAACCTTGTAAGATGCACTGTAGGTGTGGTCCCACCAATTACCCTTCCTCCACCCATCCTACCCCCTTCCCTGCCCTCCCTATCACCTTTTCCCATATTCATGGGCTATAATTGGGCTATAGCTTTCATATGAAAGCTATAACATGGGTTCACAGTAGGACTGAGTACATTGGATAATTTTTATTCCATTCTTGAGATATTTTGCTAAGAAGAATATGCTCCAGCTCCATCCATGTAAGCATGAAAGAGGTAAAGTCTCCCTCTTTTTTAAGGCTGCATAATATTCCATGATGTACATATACCACAATCTATTAATCCATTCATGGGTCAATGGGCAACTGAGCTTCTTCCATCACTTAGAAATTATGAATTGGGCTGTAATAAACATTCTGGTACAAATATCTTTGTTATAATGTGATTTTTGGTCTTCTGGATATATACCTAGTAGAGGAATTGTAGGATCAAATTGCAGGTCTATTTTTAGATACTAAGTTTTCTCCAAACATCCTTCCAAAAGGAACGTATTAGTTTGCTTTCCCACCAGCAGTGGAGAAGTGTTCACTTTTTTCAACATCCATGCCAACATGTATGGTTTTGGGATTTTGTGATGTGGGCTAATCATACTGGAGTTAGATGATATCTCAAAGTAGTTTTGATTTGCATTTCTCTGGTGATTAAAGATGATGAGCATTTTTTCATGTGTCTGTAGTCTATGCGCCTATCTTCCTCAGAGAAGTTTCTCTTCCAGTCCTTTGCCCACCCTGAGATGGGATCACTTGTTCTTTTCTTGCAAATGCGTTTGAGTTCCCTGTGGACTCTGGTTATTAAACTTTCGTGGGAGACATAACCTGTAAATATCTTCTCCCATTCTGAGGGCTGTCTGCTTGCTTGACCCACTGTGTTCTTGGCTGTGTAGAAGCTTTTTAGTTTGTTCAGATCCCAATAACGTATTTTTGGTGTTGCTTCAATTGCCTGGGGGGTCTTCCTCATAAAATATTTGCCCAGACCAATCCAATTTCTTCAGGTGTTTTCCCTGCACTTTCTTCTAGTATTTTTTATAGTTTCATGTTTTAAGTTTAAATTTTAATCCAGTGAGACTCTATCTCAGTTAATGGTGAAAGGTGTGGGTCCAGTTTCAGTCTTCTACAGGTCACCAGCCAGTTCATCCACCACCATTTGTTAAATAGGGAATCTTTTCCCCATCAAATGTTTTTAAATGGTTTGTCAAAGATTAAATAACACTAAGTAGTTGGGTCCACCTCTTGGTTCTCTATTCTGTTCCATACATCTAACTCTCTGTTTTTGTGCCAATACCATGCTGTTTTATCACTATCGATTTATAGTATAGACTGAGGTCTGGTAGTGTTATTCTTCCTGCTTTGTTTTTATTTCTAAGTAATGTCTTGGCTAT